>JAXIVD010003949.1:22500-35000 GCA_036785275.1 Cancer borealis
TGTACCCATTTCCACGTGTCCTATCCTGACTACTAAATTCTAAAACCTGATCAATGTTTCCCTTATTAATTCCTTTTACCCATGTGAAAACCTCAATCATATTCCCCCCTGCCCTCCTTCTCTCTGGGGAATGGAGATTTAGAAGTTTTAACCTATCTTTGTAGGGTAGATTTCTCAGCCCCTGAATCATCTTGGTCATTGTTCTCTGAACTGCCTCCAAGGAACCTATATCCTTCCTATAATAAGGAGACGAAAATTGAGCTGCATAATCTAGGTGGGGTCTAACTAGCGCTAAATACAACCTCAGAATGACCTCAGAACTCCTATTTGTCACACACCTACTAATAAATCCCAGTATCTTGTTGGCCCTATTTCTAGCTATAATACACTGTTCCCTGGGCCGCAAGTCACTGCTTATTTGAACTCCCAAGTCCCTCACACTATATGACCTTCCTAAGGTATCGTCATTTAATGTGTAGTCTACAGACCTATTACCTTTACCTACGCTCATGATACTACACTTGTTAACATTAAACTGCATCTGCCATTTCTCTGCCCACTCGTACAGCCTACTTAATTCATCCTGCAGCATCCTAGCATCGTCTAAATTCTTTACCGGTCTTCCTATCTTTGTGTCATCGGCAAATTTACTGATATCACTGTTTATTCCTGTTTCTAAATCATTTATATAAATTATGAATAACAACGGTCCTCGTACTGATCTCTGCGGTACCCCACTAGTGACACTACCCCATTCTGATTTCTTCCCATTGATCTGTACCCTCTGTTCCCTACTAGTAAGCCATCCCCTAATTCATTCTAGTATCTTCCCACCTATGCCATGAGCCTTAACTTTACTTAATAGTCTCCTATGGGGTGCTCTGTCAAAGGCTTTACTGAAGTCCAATTAAACTATATCATACTCGTCCCCCTTATCTATGGTTCCAAATACTTTCCTATAGAGGGATAATGAATTTGTCAGGCATGACTTCCCCTTGCTAAAACCATATTGACTATGTCTAATTAGCTTGTGTTCATCTAAATGTTTTCTAATTGACCTTGCTATGATAGCTTCTAACATCTCTCCTACCACTGATATTAAACTAACTGGCCGGTAATTACTACTTTCTGCCTTATCTCCTTTCTTGAATATAGGAACTACATTTGCCTGCCTCCATAGCCTATGAACAACTCCTGTTTCTAGTGATTCTCTAAAAATCATCGCAATAGGTTCTACGAATTTTTCTCTACATTCCCTAAGAATCCTCGGAAAAATGTCGTCCGGCCCTGGAGATTTAGTCCTTTTAAGTATATCTATTTTCTTGCTAACTACTTCCCTACTTATGGCTATTTCGCTTAATTTATTAACCTCTTGTCCCCTAAAGATCTGTACTGGCTCCAGTTCCCTACCCGACTCTTCCTGAGAAAATACGGACAAGAAGTATTTATTTAATTCCTTACCAATTTCCTTTACCAATTTCCTCACTATTTTCTATCAAGCTGCCATCCATTCCTTTAAGAGGTCCTATTCTTTCCTTTGTTTTAGCCTTGTACAACTAATAGAATCTCTTTGGATCCTTCTGGGTATCTCTAGCTATCCTAACCTCATAATTCCTCTTTGCAGTCCTAATATCCTTTTTAACTTTCCTAGCTAGGTCATTATACTGCCCTACTACCTGTACTTCTCCCCTTTTAATTCTCCTATAGAATCCCCTTTTTAATCCAATTTCCTTTCTAATGTTGCTATTCATCTATTTTGGATCATTTTTATTTGACCTAATCCTCCTCTTAGGTATATACTGTCCTTGCCTTGTATGAATTTCCCTAACTATGCTATTATAATGCAATTCTATCTCAATGTTTTGATCCTCCTCTCTGCCTACTCCTATTCCCTCCCAATTTATATCCTGGAACTGGTACTAAAGTAGTGTTTTGTTCTACCTTCCTCTTTGCATTAATCTTGAATCTAATTTCGTGTTCACATATTCAGGTCTCATTGCTCATTTAATATGTTACGGTTACATTTTTTCCTTTTTCTTTTATATTCCTTAATGCTGGAAAATTAAGTTTATTAAAACTTTTTTTCATGGAACAGCTGTTTTAAGTTAGATATCAACATTATTGCAAATCTCTGTTCCTTTTCTAATCTGATTATTATGGTTTTTTTTTTTAAATGAGATGATTATGCTTGAATGAGTGTTAATCGAAGAACTAAAAGGCGTCAAAAGGGATATCATAGGCCTAAGTGAAGTTTGAAGAACTAGAGAAAAATTCGCAGTACTGAAGAATGGCCATATTTTTTGTACAGAACATAAGACAAGAGAAAACACGAAATAAACTTCTTAGTGAACAAAGAATCAACAAGAAATATCAAAAATTGAGTGAAAATCATACAATTTTACGCACCAACATCAACCTACGATAACGAAGATGTAGAATGATTTTATGAAAATGTAGAAGCAGCTTTGGAATTGCACAAAACTCCATATTCTTTGATAGTTTGTGACTTTAGTGCAAAGGTTGGGAAGAAGAGTGTTGGAGTGACAGCAATAGGAAACTTTGAAATTGATACTCGAAATTATAGAGGTGACATGTTCATAGGGTTTACAGAGGAGAATGATTTAAAGATGATGAACACATTTTTCGCAAGGCAAGCAAGAAGTGGATATGGAAAAGCCTGTACGGTGAAAATAATAATAAAATTGAAATAAATTTTATTACCAAACTGAACACATTAAAAAATGCGGCAGTGTAAAATAAATCAAAGTCACGTGACCATAGGATGGTGAGGGCTCTATGCATGAACTTTATACATGAACTCTATGCATGGACTTTATGCATGGACTCTATGTATGGCTTTGCTAGACTATGAAAAAGCTTTTGACTCCGTGAAAATGTCAGCTGTTACGAAAACAATTAGGAATCAAAGAGTTGAGAAATACATGTGAATACGTCAGAATACGTATATAAGGAAGGCTCTGCCACGCTAAAACTACATATGGTCAACGATAAAATTCCAATACAGAAAGGGATCAGATAAGATGAAACTATTAATACTAAACTGTTTACGACGGTTTTAAAGGAAGTTTTTAAGTAATTGGAATGAAAAGAGGAAGGAATTCAGATAAATAAAGAAACTATAAATAATCTTTACATTGTTCATGATATTGTTTTAATGAGCATATCGACAAATAAATTACAGTAGATGATTTTGCAATTGCACATAGAAAGCCAGAAAGTGGGTTTAAAGATGAATATGAAGAAATCTAAGGTGATCACCAATTACATACTAGACCATAAAACCGAAATAGATGACGAAGTAATAGAATATATCAAATCAAAAGAAGAATAGCGATGAGATGGAGTACCTTTGGTAGACAATACAATGTTATGGAAAGTAATCTCACACTATCACTGAAGAAAAAGGTATAGAATCAGTGTATTCTACCAGTTCTAACGTAAGGATCAGAAACCTGGAGACTTACAAAAGTACTGGAAAGAAGCTTGAAAGGGCTCAAAGGGGAATGGACAGAATAACGTTTGGCATGGAGAGATAGGAAGAATATATAATAATACATAAGAAGAACAGACACCAGAAAACCATTCGTTCTATAACTAGGGTATCTGCTGGACTACATAATATTACTAGTACACTACTTATACCAGTATTGAAAGAACAGAACAACGCTCTCTCCTCGTCCATCTCTTACTCCGGAAACGTGCTGGCAGGAAACAGTTAGAAGGAAATGCCATATACCTTGTAGAAAATGAGAACATGGAAATGTTCATAATAAAGAATGTAATAAGAGAACGATACTATATTATGCAGTATAGTTTTAGTCCGCGTATAATAGAAGGGATATAAGATTGTTAGAGTCAGTGCATAGAAGGATAGAGATTGAGGGGATTTGTAATTTTAGTTATGAGAGGAGACTGAAGCTTTTGAAATTACACTCACTGGAGAAGCGCAGAGTAAGGGGAGATCTGATTAAAGTATTTAAGTGGGTGAAGGATTTTGATAAGCACAATGTTGGAAAGGTTCTTACGGTCAGTAGTCAGGATATAACAAAAAGTAACGGATTCAAACTGGAAAAATGTAGATTTAGAAAAGAGATAGGCAAAAATTCATATACAAATAGGGTGGTGGACGATTGGAACAGACTCAGTCAGCAGGTAGTTAGTGCACAGACGATAGGGAATTTTAAAAGAAGACTAGACGGCTTTATGAATGTGGATGAGAGGTGGATGTAGGTAATAAGGGAGTCTTGGAGTAACAGGAACTACCACGTGTAGGTCTCCAAGCCTTTTGTAGCTTCCTTATATTCTTATGTTCTTCTTATGTTATTATGTTATCTACAAAAACTTCTCCGATACGGCAATGAGACCCAGCGTCTTTACTTTAATTCGATGAAAATAAATTATTGTAGCTTAGGAATTACACTGTGGCATAGCGGTGATATCCTCAGACTTAATAGGGATAAAGTTATCAAAGTTTTCAAGAGAAATTGTATTCAGACAAATAGTTTCACTCCATGAAACTCCAGGAGAGCCAACAAAGACGGGAAATTGTTGTGAGGCACCTGAGGAATTCCTAGTATTAGTTGGTTGTATATCCTCGGTACCAATCATGGAAGGAAGTAAAAATAATGTTGGTCCTGAGGATGCGCCAAATGAACCACCTGTACCAGACCTTGGAAATAGAATAAATCTAAAAGACCCAGGAATGGCTAGAACAGGATGTAAACACCCTCCAAGACATTGTTTGTAATCTGAGGTACATCATCAAGGCCCTCAACACAAACTTGATACAATTTTTTTACCTTTTAATGCACACAGATTAGTCACCTTTGATTGCAAATGGTTTTGATAATGTTTACTCTATGTTAAGGACCGACCACCAAATTTGGATTCTTTGGTATGTGTGGTAGATATTTCTATGAAATAATATATCAATTTCTCTCTCTCTCTCTCTCTCTCTCTCTCTCTCTCTCTCTCTCTCTCTCTCTCTCTCTCTCTCTCTCTCTCTCCTCCCTCCTCTCTCTCTCTCTCTCTCTCTCTCTCTCTCTCTCTCTCTCTCTCTCTCTCTCTCTCTCTCTCTCTCTCTCTCTCTCTCTCTCTAACTCATGCCTTGCGTGTTGCACACAGGCGGTGGAGCCAGGAATGGTTAACCTACTCAACCTTGGATGGCCCTCACCATGGTGGGGCAGTGGACCTTTCCATATGGTCGTCTTCTGGAAGAGCAATGATTTCCCTCCAGAAATGGTAAATCTGCGATGATATCAGAAATATTGATTTGTCACTCATTAGATTTATGCCATACATTGGGATCACAATCTTTGTGGTTTATATATCTGAAATTTATCATAATCATAAGTGTGAAGATCATAATCAATGTTAGTATTATAAAAGGAGTAATCCATACCAAAATCCTTAACTTCGCCTATTCTTTTTTCATACACACATTTACTAGATATTTAAAAAAAATTACAACTCTACTCTTGCCAAATAAACTTCCATGAAGATGATTTTTCTATGTTAACTCTATGCAAGGGCCTAGCTCACTAACGTATTGGCTTTTGTCTGTGGGAGCTCCACTCACACCAATTCTAAACAGGGCAAACTCAAAAGCTAGGTTTTATCAACTTCCCTTCTTCAATCGATTTTCCTTAGTGTCACATTCTTCCACAGTGTTACATACTTTGCTATCTTCTATTAACTTTCTTCTGAACTTGGTAACTGCATCCTTATTTTGTCCATCTTATTGATAAAAGAGTATTATATATATATATATATATATATATATATATATATATATATATATATATATATATATATATATATATATATATATCATTAACCGTTGGCGCCAGTAGGCTTATTGAGGCACAGATGGTCTTGCCTCGCCTGTTATTTGGCGTAGGTTTTCAGATTTTTATAGTTAACCAATATATTAGCTCATTCATCCCATTCATTGGTAAACTTTGGAACATTCTACCTTATTCTGATTTTCTATATCCATGACTTGAACTTCTCCAAGAGAATAGTATCAATACACCTCTGGAACCATAGTAGCTTAACCGTTTAGAAAAACTGATGTTAAGTTCTTAGGGAGCAATGATTAGTAAGCTTACTTGATAAATTTTGTTTTTTCACTATTAATTAGTCTCTTTTCAATGAGAAAAAAAAAATTTGAATAGATAAGACAAAGTTGATAAATAAGTACGTAGCAATATCAACTCATCAATATCAATATCAATCCTTGCAAAATAGCTGGAGGTGAGTATGACGAAATATTGAGTAGCTTAATGATCAGCTCCCTCCTCAACACTAGACTCATTATTGTCATCTCCCAGTGCACTGTCACCATTCAACTCCACAATGCTGTTTACCTTTCTCAACCATGGGAAAGCCGAATTTGGAGACTGAATCAGCATCCCCACAAATTCTCAAAATATATTTATCTTTGTCATTTCCTTCACACACTTTTGATGCTAATAGGAAATAAATGGTTGAAATTAGATAACTGCTTAGGCAAGAGGTACTGCTGTTATCTCATTGAGCAGGAATTGCTGTCATGTTTCGGTCAATGCTCTCAATGATGCCATGGTGGTGGGAAATGTATTACAAAGCTGATTGTCCATTAACATTCATGTGATAAAATACACTGAAAGTGTGATATATTAAAAGAAGGTATTGATAATTTTCTGTTGGGAATGTTATCGTGCTGTGGCTGGTAAGAAATTTGGAATGTGCAACGTGAAGACTACATATAAAGCACATAAAATTGTGATTATTGAAATTAATAGAGTATTATGAAGAGCTTGAAACAGGAAGATCAAATTTTTGAAGACTGAGATCCTATTAGATATTCTAGTATTTCCAATATAATAGACCATTTGAATGTTTGAGTACATTAATTGTATTTTTAGCTCAAGTATATTTCCAGAACAAATATCCAACACTAAAACAGCACCAGATACTTTAGATATGGAATAAACTGATAACCTATAGGCACTCTAGAAAAGAAAATTATGTTTATACCAAAATGCAAATAATGTAACTTATGTGGGACCAAAGATACTTGAATATTTTACGAGCTGTGTGATACAAACACTTGTTAATGGATATTGCTAGTACATTTCAGACTCTGATAACAGGTTCTGTGGATCATGAATATAATTATGCAGTCAATCAAAAGTCCATATCTATTCTTTTTTACATAATCTCATCTGATAATTGTTTTTTTTAATTGATGGATAGTGATGTATGATCGATTTCTGATTGATTTATCAAATTACAATCAGGACTGGGTGTCTAACATAGTGCAAGTGAAGAGTACACATCGCCACCCTGCTCTACTGGAGATGAAAGTGACAGGAGAAGCTTCACTCATTATGGAGAAATTGGACCCAGAAACTGTTATTTCTCATCTCATCACCTTCCTCCGTGCTACCAACAAGAACAGTATTGTACCTCTGCCACTCTTCTTTCACAGGTTTGTGTTTTCCTGTACATGTATTGTACATTATTCAAAATAAATTAAGATAGTATAAGGAATGTTCATAAATATATTACTGTGATAGATTTAAACATGTCTTTCTCATAAACAAACGTCACCAGGTATATACTAAAAAGGTCCAGGTTTATCACATTGCTCAAAAGTAAGTGCCGTACAAATAATGAACACACAGACCATATAAACATAGTTTAAAACTTAATATAATATGTACTGCATTTTTCGCTGTACAAGTTGTGCTCTTGCAAAATATACGTCTCAATTATTCAAGGATCTTTCAACACAAAAGTGAATGTCACAGATTTAATGCTGACACGACTTCAATCCAAAAAGAGGGAATTCTTCATACTGATGGCACACTTTCAAAAATCAAATCAATAGTTTGAAAAATCAAATAGAAAAATAACTTCGGATACTCACCAACGTGTTTACTTATATGCTGAGGAGAAAACAGCCTTGCAAAATTCTAAGTTTCTCTGAAGTAAATAGCAAACTCATTCATATCTCTAAACATGGCCAAAGTATCTAGAAATGGGACCAGAATGATGATAGATATGTTAAATTTACAGCGTAAGAGTTGCTATGGACTGCATAAAAGGAACTATGGCTATGGCACGGGCTATGGCGCTTTCATCTTGTATTACTATTGTTCACTATGAATACTCACAATATCTACTAAGCATGGCGTATTGTCGGTATATGTTCAGTTATTTGCCCGTCTCACAGCGTACGTGTTTATAACGGGCAGCTGCGGCGAGGACGCTTTGTTTTGCCCGTTAGGTTAAGTTAGGTTAGGTTAGGTTAGTTGGATTAGTTTGGTTAGATTAGGTTTGGTTATTTATTTCTGGGCAAAATATGGTGCATTTATCGTTTGGAAATAGCTAATTTTGTCTGAAATTGGCCAATTTGCAACTTCGTGATGAAATTGCAATAAGTCACTTTCTAGCAATTTCCGACAAAAAAAACTATCTCCAAATTAAAAAGTACCATATTTTGCCCAGGAATAAATAGCCAGTGTATCCAATTATGAGATGGGCAAATAACTGAACATATACCGTATTGTCATTTCAGCCCGAAATTTAAGAGCACAGGAGTAGAAAAGAAAAAAAAACTTGGCCGAGGACACAACACCACCGCCTGCCTGCTGCAGGCTGACACAACATCGGTCATTTATACGGTTGTCTATATACAAACTCGTACACTATCACATAGACTCATTATTGAGCTTATGAATCTGTAATATCTGTATAAAACTATGGAAAATTTAAGGTACAAGATGAAAAATGAAGATACATTGGCTAACCACTTCCCTCTCTTTTCTTTTCATAATGTTTCCCTTAATGGTAGCTAGAAAAAGGATTTATCAAAGTACATCTTAAAGCTGTTGCAACAGCTAATTACATCCCAAAAGCTCAGTATTTCACTGATTTCTTCAATGAATCATTGTTGTAGTCTTGTTGCCGAGCGCCATTTGACCCTATTGCTGGACTTGCTGCGGAGCCAAACAAAACATCAATCAATCAATTTTGTTGGCGAAACCGTCACAGACTTAATAAGAACCCACTTTTCTCTGCGAAAATACTTCATGATCATCACTTTCTTTAATATCTTCGCCACTGTAAATGTATTTTTTTAATCTTTTTCACTATCATCCACTCTTTACTCGTTATTATCAGCATCAGCCTCTTGTTTAGTTAGATCAACTTCATCTTTATCATAGAGCAGAGTATGAATCTGGGTAAGATCGTCATAATGACCGGTATTACACGATCATATGATAGGATAGAAAACTCGAGGGCGTAACAAACTTTATCACGTCATACGATGAGAAAACCGCGTTACTGGTTAACAAACACTGAAACCAGATATGTAATGTAATGTGAATAGAAACTTAATTTATAAGACCAATCAAAATAACCTTTAATATCGCAACATCACATGTGAGAGCATGGTTCATTAGGGCAATTCATACTTAGGTGCCATCATGAATTTGAATGAATACTCTCATGAGGGATATCTATATGATGTATTTTAATATAAGAAATCTAAATATGAGCTTATCTTTTGGATAAAACATATCTAACCTACATCATTTTGCATTTCCAATTTTTGCATTTTCCTATTTAAACCTTTTCAGCCCTGTTATATAAAATTAGAAGATAAAAGGCAAATCATGTATATTGATAGAGCCAAATGAAATGTACGTATTTGTAAAATGGGATTTCAAGAACTGAACCATGACAGCTTATGCTTATAGCTTATGATTGTGACTTGCTGCATTAAAATTTAAAATTCTGTATACTAGATGCTGATTGATTTTAAAAACTAATTTTTCTTTTTCTGTGGGGAAGGATATAGTCCAATAGATGATGCTGAAAACATAGTAAATAGTTTTAGGGAGATGTAGCTTTAGGGAAACCAATCAATATTCTTCGACTACAAATCACTTGTAATCCTTATAAACATTTATTTACATCGAAACATCAACTTATGGTTAATTTTATAGTTTATGGCATCCTTCTCAGTGATAATAATTGCATAGCACTCTTTACCTTCAATGTATGAGGGTTCATTCCTTTATTAAGGAGCCATTACTTCCTCCAGATCCAAGTGCAGTGAGAATATGTGGGCACGAGGGTCATATCAATCTTATGCGACTGCAGAAGGAGGTGCTTTCCAACTTCAAGATCGCTCGGCGCTTGCTGCCGAGCTTTACAACTCCAGGAGGATTCAAGTAAGTTTGACGCTCAAAATAATATATTTTTAAATTTCAGACAATAAGTGATGTATTCAAAATGAGATAGGCTTAAAGATGACTTAGAGCTGTATAACAAAACTCGTTAACCTTTGTGATACAAGGTGTTATCCCAAAATTCCTGAAATTTAAATTGTGTAGGTACTAATTGTAATTCGGACTAGAGATGCTGGGTGTCACAAAATTCATCCTTTATAAGCCACTGTGGCTCATGTTTTCGGCCTGAAGGTATGCATTATTTTAGTTTGCGTGTTATTGTAACACAATGTTTGTTTTGTTGTGCGATTAATTTTTGTTCAATTGTCGGAACAATGTGTTGATATCAAGTTTAGCTTCAAAATTGGCAAGGATGCGGAATAAATTCATAAAATGTTTATAACCTCCTGGCTAGTACAATGGTAGCGCGCTGGCCTTGTGTTTGCTTGGTCGGCAGGTCGAGTCTCCGCCCGGGCCCGTGATGCTTAAGCTGTTTACTGGGGAGGAACTACTGTGGTCGGGCACCACAATGGTGCAGCGGTGGTCCACCATGGCTGTGAGGCATAGACCTCTAAACAAAACTAGTAGAATTAGTAGAACTAGTAGTAGTAACAATTTCTGGTGATGAATCTTTGAGTGAGACATTACAATTTGTTTAATACGCTAAGTGCCATACATATACAGACAACCCCTACAACTCTCCGACTCCCAGTGCCAGGTTAATATAAATACGGACTTGACTCAAATATGTCATCATGATGCAAAAAGTTTCTGAACACCTAAAATATGGATGCTAAATTAATTGCAAAACGATCCTTCCTCTTTGCATCCCTGTTTCCAAGAGCACCACAGTCTTTCATTATTGACCCTAAAAAAAAATAGGAAAAGTTGGGGTGAATGTAAATCTCTGTGCAATCTTTTATCAGTTGTATCTGGCTATAATTATAACTCTATGTAAGTGTATCGATTTAAAACTCACTGTATATTATGCGCATATCTAAAATTAATATACACTTTTAAATTCATGATCTCAATGTGTTATAAAAGATGATAATGTAAAATGTTTAGATTGGAATTAAAGTCCACGGGGTTGATACCCCACACGTCGCAGAATAACCATTAACTTACAGAAACTAGTTTCCACACGTAAATGGATCATATGCAAGGTTTTAAAAGTACAAACATTGTGTTATTTTTTTTATGTCAGATTTATTTTTGTAAAATTTGGAATTGCTCGTACCTTGAGTGATACAAAGGCGTACAGTCTGGCACCCAATGCCGAGCGAACGTCCTTCTGCTACAACCCACCTCAGGAATCAGATCAAGCAGATCATTAAGATTACCAGAATCCGGATTTTGATGGTCAATAGAACATGGGTCGCTTGACCAGATCAAGTGATCTGAAACGGATCACAGTAAATAAAAGAGGCGTTAAGTGGTCGAAAAGTAATAAAAAATAAAAAATTTTAAACAATGTTTGCCTTTTTTCAGCCTGTATTCTTTGGTGGAGAACACACATCTACCGACCGATTTGGCACAGTAGATGGAGCTTTTCTGTCAGGGGTGCAAGCAGCACTCCGGGCCACAAGTCATCTCCGACAGGTGAGTTATGTTTACAATGGGTTGCCATTAATGCAGCCAATTGTAGGATAGACATGCCACATAAATAAAAACCAAGTAAACGGTATCATAAGATACATTACCGGAGGGGAAGATTTGAATCATCCTTTTTAAAGTCCCTATAAGGCCGCTTTGACACTACAATCTTTCTTGCTTTGATCGTGACTAACCAGGATGCCGGAGACATAACAATTTCTTTTAAAAGACATGGGTCAAACTGTGGCTAGAAGCATTTCAGTTGTCTTTAACAAACCAGTATAAGCCTGTTTTCGCAGTGTGGCCACAAAACTGGTTTTAGTGAAACAATGTTTCAGCGTTTTTATTGGAACCAAGTGCGGTATTGTATCTTCCTAAAAAAAAACTTTGTTTTGATTTCGTCAACGAAATTAAAATGGTTTTGCGCTTGGACACCAAGCCCCCAAAATGGGTGATTGAAAGAAAGTCCTATGTAACTAACAGCAAAAGGCAGTGTCTGAGAATCTTTATCTTTATCAGAGCAATATATGTGAAATATGGTAATTTAGATTTCATGTATGAAATAAGGACATATTAAGATATATAACATATGTTATTTTTCTTGTCATTGAGAGATTCACAGTTTACAGATCCTTACATTTTGAATACTTTCGAGTT
>JAXIVD010003950.1:0-2500 GCA_036785275.1 Cancer borealis
GGTAGAATGTAAAAAATGTAGTCATAAGGGTGTGGGTAGTGGAATGGGAGTGGTAGTGGGTGGAGGTGTGAGGGTTTACATGGGATTACAAAGGAATACAAACACCAACACAACTACAGGTTCCTCCTTAGCTGTTTGATTGTTTTAACTACAATATCAACTATTAATTAGCCAGAAGAGAACAATGGCAACCGTGGATTTGATATGAAGTAATTGTCAGGTGTTTTTTAAAAGTTTCTAGATTACAAACATTGACAACACGATTAAAGAAAAATTATTTGGCTTCATTTGTTTCGAAAAGCCGTTGTATCTTGTGATGTTAGTACGGCTCACTGTGAAAGAGGCATCTGGATTTACATTAATATATCCTTTGGAAGATTTTGAAAACTGCAATTAAGTTTATTAGTAGTTGGAGGAGGTGGAGGAGATATAATTGTTTAAGTACTCAGGGGTAGATAATCCTTAACATATCTCGGACACAAAACAGAGGAGGGTAAGTCAGGATGAACTGCAATACCAGACTAGTACACATTTCAACAGTGCTCCACCAGGGACGTACAGGGGTCGAGTGACAGTGCAACACAATGGTAATCCTGCAACACAGATATTACACGAGGACAGGCAGGGAAAACAATAATATAATACGTAGATACAACAGCGACGCACTATCATTGAGGACGACGGAGACATTTAACTTGTAGTAGTGCAAACAAATATGATGGTTTAATTACACATATAAACGTACAAAAAAAAAAAATATGAGACGGAGATAGGCATTATATAAAGTCATGATATCATATACACAAAAAATGTATAAACCGTTTTGAAATTATAAGATAATATGGAATACGTAAATAAATAAATAAATATAACAATTGCATTAATAACACAATACACAACCTAACCTGGATTATACGTAGAGAAATAAAAATACTAGGAAAAAAATCATTAAGTTATTAAGTAAATAAAATAAAGCTACGTGGTTAATTATTTGGCAGGTGTGACGCTCTACCTTATAACCTCATTAAGAGTTTTAATATCTCTCTCTCTCTCTCTCTCTCTCTCTCTCTTCTCTCTCTCTCTCTCTCTCTGCTCTCCTCTCTCTCGCTCTCTCTCTCTCTCTCTCAATCACAAACACACTACACTCGCTCTGTCTATACGTGCAGCTATCCACGATGCGTGCTTTCGAGTGTGTGTGTGTGTGTGTGTGTGTGTGTGGTGTGTGTGTGTGTGTGTAGTGTGTGTGTGTGTGTGTGTGTGGAATGTATGAGGGCAGCTCGGTGTCCGCAAACAACTATTACTCAGGATAATAACAGTGGGTCTAATATATTTATGACGAGAGAGAGAGAGAGAGAGAGAGAGAGAGAGGAGAGAGAGAGAGAGAGAGAGAGAGAGAGAGAGAGAGAGAGAGTGAGAGAGAGAGAGAGAGAGAATGTGTGTGTGTGTACTATGGCGAAATAATTATTGTAAACCACATTATTCACTTGATAAATGTGTATATTTTTTTGGTATATACAGTATCTTTTATCACATCCATTAGATATTGTGGCTTAGCTAGAGTTACAAGTCCTTTCAATCTATCTATCTAAAACATATATCAATTTGGCTGGTTTACTTCTTCCCTGAGAGAGAGAGAGAGATGAGAGAGAAGAAGAGAGAGGAAGGAGAAGTGTAAGAGAGAGAGAAGAGAGAGAGAAGGTAGATGAATAAGTAATGGGTGGGGAGGTAAACGGATGAATGGCGGAGTGAGTGAGATAGGAGGGAGGAAGGAAGAATGGAGGGACGGAGGAAGCACACCTCAATTGCGTGCATTGGTGAACACTAAGAGAGAGAGAGAGAGATGAGCAGAGAGAGAGAGAGAGAGGACGACTGATGAGAGAGGAGAGAGAGAGAGATCCGTTAGCAAAAGGAAACAAGAACAAGAATAACAACTTCTACTACTACTACTTTTACTACTGTCACTACTAACTGCCACACGTCCCACGCACTTTCACCTATCATGTGACACCTCCCATGACATAAGCCATTCTCAGCAATCCCTTCCATCGCCGAGACCTAGACTTACCTCCTAATCTAACCTTCAATGACATTGCATCGAAAGCAGCGGAGGGGGCGGGGGCTTCTCTGCCAAGTTGCACAGTAATAAAGGTAGTAGGTAGTGAAACTTTCAAATTACCTCTACTAACTACTACTATCTACTATTACTATAGAACTTCTGCTACTTCTTTATTACACACTACTAGACTATTAATATACATTACTACTAACTACAACTGTATTCATAGGGAGAGAGTAAGTAGAGAAGGGGAATGATGGAAGAAGAGAAGGAGAGAAAGTCGAGAGAATGGGAGGGAGGTAAAAGGAATTAGAGATAAGGAATGTTTATATGCTAAGATACATCCTGTGAAGAGAGTGATTAGAGTGTGATATAGAAGGAAGGGATAATAAAGAAAGAAAAGGAGAATGCAAAGAAGAATAGAGAGAGGAGGAGGGGAAGTGA
>JAXIVD010003950.1:7500-37500 GCA_036785275.1 Cancer borealis
AAGAGGGGATATGATTGAGGTTTTCAAATGGATAAAAGGAATTAATAAGGGAAACATTGATCAGGTTTTAGAAATTAGTAGACAGGATAGGACACGTGGAAATGGGTACAAGCTACAAAAACTTAGAGTCAGGACAGACCTAGGTAGATATTGGTTCACTAACAGAGTAGTGAACAATTAGAATAGGCTGAGTAGACACGTAGTAAGTGCTCAGTCAATAGGTAGCCTTAAAAGACGGTTGGATGAGAGTATGGATAGGGATGACAGGTGGGATGGCTAAATATTGGATTATTCCAAGGGTGAGGGACAAGGAACTGCCTCGTGTAGGTCATCAACTGACTTCTTGCAGTCTTCTCAATTCTTATGTTCTTATATCTGTAAGTGTATGAGTTTTTTCTTCTATTTTTATTTTTATCTGTTGATTTTTAAGGTGTGAATACTGTTGCAGGTAGTTTAATGTGAATCAGGTCACACTAGACACAGTTCTCCAACCCTTGGCCAAGGATGACTAACATGGAGCACTTTCGTCTCGTTACTAAGAACCAACTCAACCAGGAGCAGCGACAACTCTTTGAGCTTGTGTTGACTGCTGGCATTACTATCCACCCACATATCTTCAAGTGAGTCCAGCAGGAGTACTGTGTCTCATGAATATCAAGCAATGAAGACGAGACATTACACACATATATAGCTAATACAACTTTTTTCTGACTGCATAGCATTCATGAAGATAAAGCATAGAAGGACACCCATGTAGTGACAGAACAAAGTAGGCTAACCAAACTTTGCTTGGACCTTGGCTTGACTGGTAAAGAATCATGTTCCTTAAAGGCTCCATCAGGGAATAGGATTTTTGGCAAGTGAAATGATCAATCCATCATTGGTGTATGACTCAGAATTTATGTGCATTTTTCTTCTAGGGTGCTGATGGACCTACTGGCATTAAATGTGCCGCCTCATGCCATTCTCAGCCTCCTACGAGAGGTCCGTGACAAGATTCCTCACGGCCAGCACGAAGACGTCAATGAAAATCTCCCAGCATGGGATCGGACCAACGGCAGTCACAACTAAGTGGAGATACCACAGACCTCCATTCTGTTTGCTGAATCTCAACCATGTTTGTGGAACTTTCCCAAGTAATTTGGGAATTGCCAGAGCTGGGTTTCATATATTTTTTTATTTCTTTCTGTCGTGTTTTTTCCTAAACATTTCTTTGAATATTCATAGCATATAGTAATTTTTATTGTGTATGAACCCAAATAACTAAGTATCTGTTAGTGATGTCAACTTTAGCTTTAGTTGAAATAGTGGAATTACCATGGTGAAATCCTTGGTTCAGTTCATGAGAAATATGAATGAGGACTTTCATCCTTGCTTTTCAATTATTTTTTTGCTTTTTAAAATACAGGTGTTAAAATGGCAACAATAGAATTATAAAGTTTTCCTTTGTTGCATACCTTAGGAATCAAACCCAAGACCCATGAACAGCTATGATAAACACACAGTTCAACTGAATATGGAGGCGGGCAATAGGATCTATGTAGATCAGTAGTGAATCCCGTGGATTTTATTGGCAAGTCTTTTTGGTAAGTCTATGAGTGCAACACTCTTACTACTTGACTTCACAATAACTGTTTGGTTGGTTTGACATAAATGTATATGCAACCCAAGTACTACAAGCACATTACCAAATAATCAAGCTAACTCAAAACTTCCTGCACGCTCATTTTTGTGCGTTTTAACTCTTCAGTGAGGTAACTGCATTGTAAGATTGACATTGTAGTGTTTTCATTTCAGATACTCTTATCTAGTCCATATTCATGTTAGATTCCAGGTAAACCCTAAAAATGCCAGTTATTAGAAGAATTTTTTTTTAGTTCTGTGCAATATATATTAATAAGGTGTAGCCTTTACACTTGAAATGTTTAGTTCTCCATTGTAAAAATGGAAACCTTTTGTAAACAAGCACATTCTCTCTCTCTCTCTCTCTCTCTCTCTCTCTCTCTCTCTCTCTCTCTCTCTCTCTCTCTCTCTCTCTCTCTCTATATATATATATATATATATATATATATATATATATATATATATAGATAGATAGATAGATAGATAGATAGATAGATAGATATACACATCAGGCTATTAAACCCCTAAATGGGCTGGTATATGGGAGTAAATTCTCATGTAAATATTTCCACCTTTAACAAGTAATGGGATTACAAAAAAATTATTTAGCTGCAGTCATGACTATTTAGTTCTAGTTTAGTTAACTTTAATTAGTCTTGAATCTACAGCTAAATTATATTTCTAATCCCATTACTGTTCAAGGTGATAATATTTATGTCGAGAATTTACAGTTTCTTGTTCCTTTTGTGTATTGGTTTATTAATTTTATTGTACATATTTTTCTTCTATGGGGTGCTAGGGACTAAGTGAAAGGAGTGTATATATTTGTGTGTGTTAATGTGCCTTGTCTTGGCTACCCCCCCTTTAGGGGATAACAGCCTGGTATATAGATAGATAGATTTTCATTATATTTTCAGATTTATTCATAGGGTTAAAATGTTTCTCTATTAAAATTCAACTTGAATTATAAACCGAACCAACATTGTGCTCTAAGCGAGTCTGTGTTGACCATATTTTTAACCTTTTGGAAACAAGTAAGAAGTGTTTATACAGGAGTAAGAATATTGAATCGCAGAGAATAGCAGCCTTTTTCTGTAATAAAAGCACATTCTGGGGGTATTTTCAGAGACGAGTAAACGAAAGCTATTGGCAAATCAATCTCTATAAATGGATGGTAATATGTTCCAGAAACGCATTACTATGTGGTCAGTAGTATGACACATAAATAGAAAATACTTAAACAATATGCTCATTGTTGTGTGAGGTAACTAGACTGGAGACTGATAAGCTGTAAGTAACTTTGTCTTGGGTGTAGGGAGGCATGGAGAAAAGGATATGTGTCATTCTTGGGGTAGTGTTATAGGTTTGGTCTTGCAATGTATATTGACTCCCTTCAATTAAGTGGCATGTAGCCTGACACTAGTATGTTAATATTTTATTCTTTAATCTGAAAATTAATGTAATGTGAATGTTAATTCTTTCAAGTCTTTTGTAAGCAAGTTATTATTAGGTAACTGCCTATCCACTTAATCTATTTATTTATAGCTCCAACACCTCGTCACCCTTCAGGAATCTTTTAGTCCAAATCCTTCTAACAAAACCCAGCAGTTACAGAGATGTGAGTTGCTCAGTAAGAAAGCTGTTAGTGCTACAGTGCTCAAGTACAAAAGTGGCCCAGGCTCTTCCTGCAGTTGCTCAGTGTTATTGTTCCCTAATCATTATAAAGGAAGCTTTAGGTGATGCCAAACTGAGGCTGACGTAGTCATGTTTACAAGCCAAAAACACTACTCGCCTCATCATTCAAGAATAAATATTAGTCTTGTTTGTATGAAATGTATTTTTAAAAAATATAAGCATCGTTATACTATATTAAAATTTCTTAAGAGAACTATTTATATATAAAACTAAAGGATTTAAAACTTGAGAATACAAATTGTATTGTTAATACAAAGTGAAATACAGATTTACATACTGTTTGTTTTCAACATATGCATGTTAATTGCATTCCTATGTCAGTACAAGTAACATTACATCAATGAGCCACTACAATACCTGGTTCACTGTAACATTGCCTATGAAACCATTGTGTTCGTATATGAAACGACCATCTATAATACTTTATGGTTTACAAACCCAAAAGTTTCAGCTATGCTCAATAAATACACTTTGTACACATTATCTATATAAAACTACTAGCTAATGAGTAGAATAATGCATTATAAATACTTTGAAATGCTTGTAAGTAAAAAAAAAAAATGCATTCTAATATAAAGTATTGACTGAGCACATTTTTGTACTATTTACATCATAAACACTTATTTACCTACAGGTCAGGCAATTCTTACTGAGTATTATAAGTACTATGCTCTATAATCTAAATTAGTATTTACATTTCAAATATGAAAATTTTCACCTGAGTAGGAGTCTAGAAACCAGTTTTATCAGAGTTCTAGTGAATTACTGTAATGAGGTAAGCTGTTTACCTTGACAGTGCATCAGTCAGTGTCAGTCTATCTGCCACCAGTTAAAAGTCACTTCTAGTAATCACAATCCATCTTGCAGTAGTTACATTGCCTTGCCAGAGATCACAAACCTGCAGAGCCAGCCAGCATCAAACTGGCTTATTGTTGCAGTCTGTTAGTCAGTGTTGTCTGAGATCAGCTGAATCACTTACCACAAATACACCCAGGTAAGGTCACAAGCTAGTGGACTATTTGGGGACTGGGTGGCTCTGTGGTACAAGGCTCTGCTCAGAACCTAGGGGTTGCGAGTTCAATCCTGGCTCACGGCAGCTTAATTAACTTGGTGAGAGGTAGGACTCTCATTAACCCTAGCAGAACTATATGGTCTTTAGTTACCTAGTTCGGGGGTGGTATTTATTTAACCACCTTTTATTAATGGATTATTTGTCACATATGCCAAGGACTGCCTCATACAAACCCCAGATCAGTATTGGTAAGGGTTGATGCCACATTGTTTGTGTTGCGCTTAAGTGCCGCTATGTTCACTTCTGCTAGTGTATCCAAACTGTTGACACTAGCACCAGTCAGGATTTTCTGTGCTGCCAGGGAGCTAAAGGTCAGATTCAACTCAGACAGGCTTGGGTAAGTGCTGACTGACTTCTTATCTTGTCCAACCTCACCTTCCTCAGAACTCCCTGGAGAGAATTCCTGTTTGCCATCATGGATAGAAAGGTCTGGATTCTGCACCTGGTCAAGGGTTTGGGTACACATTTTTTTGTGGCATTTGTCAACATCCTGATAGCTCATATTTCGTGAGGTTAAATCAGGTGTGGAGCCCTTAGTGATGTGTTGAATATCAGGTGTTTGGTGAAGAAGGTTAGTGGTTAGACCGTGAGGCCGTTGAGGTGAAGCTACCACCTTGCGGCAATTGTTCATATGGTCTAAAGTGAGATCCAAATGAAGACTTGATCGCTGGTACGGATGCTTCTCTTTGCTATTTTCAGTCTCAATTGCCTCTCCTGTTTTCTTCCCTGCCTTCTCCTTGCTATTTGGTGTAGTATCATCCTGAGAAACAGTATGGACATGGTTTTCTATAGTCAACTTGGAATTTCCAGCGTGCTGATTCTTCTCAAATTTGCTTTCAGGAGGTTTATGTTTTTTGAGTTTGGCATGTTTGTTGTGTGCAGGATGGCTTGTGGCACTTCTGTGTGCTGCTTTTTCATGTTTGTGTCTGCTGCTTTGTTGCCTTCCACCAGGAGTCTCATTTCTATGACCTTTCACATGACAGTCCTGCAACATTTCCAAGAGTCGCTCTTCAGACTTTGATGGATCTACAGGGTGGTGTTTGTAGCTGACTTTGGTACCTATAGTAGTAGAAACCACACCTGGTTCTTTGTTTTTGTGACATGCATCATCTGACTGGTTTGTCTTGTTACTAAAGTTCTGAACAAAAGATGGCAACACCTGCCTGTGGTTTGCAATATCTTCATTGCTTGATGAGTGGCACATTCTGCTTTCCCTTTTCTGATGAACTGGTGAGTGATACTTGTGATTCCTGGACCTCCTGTCAGTATGGCTGTGGGAACGGGAAGCTCCCAGTTGAGGTGATGTGTGATCTTGGAGTAGGGAGTTGTACCCTACAGGAATCGGGGAGGAGTGTTGGCTCTGAGGAAGTGGAGGAGTAGAAGAATGGGGTCGTCTGAGGCGGCGAGGAAGTGTGGCAGAACGAGGAGTCCACTGGGGGGCTGACCAGGGCCAGGCTTTGACCTCACCCTGCTGGGGAAATATTGTGGCTTTCAGTACAAGTCACAATAACTGCTTATGCTGCTGGAATTATAATGTATTGGTCTTGTATTTGAAAGTATGTGCCTTTATGTATGTTTAAAATTAATAGAATTTGCTCAAAAAACAATGGGTACCCTATTTGATAAACCTAAGCTACAAACAAAAGATACAGAAGCTATATCCCTACATTGTAACTACATTGTAAGAAAGAATAGAAGTAGCATAATAATGACGTTACAAGTTCATAATGGAGGAAACTAACAAAATTGACTATAACCTGCAAGTAACAGATCAAAGAACCACAATTGAAAATTATAATTAAAGATAAAAGAAAAATATACACAAATATTTTCCAGCTAAACTTGTGTAAGTAATCTGTAATAGCAGGAAATTGTTTGTTGCTACATATACATATTTTCATACTAGCATATAATACATTTGTGTTTAGAATAGGATATCGCAAGCCTCACTCATTCCTATAAAAATACAAGTAAACAAAAACACACAACCACAAACCTGACTGGAGGTTTGGACGGCTACAGAGTGGAGGTGGAGGATGGGTGCTTGGTTGTTACTCCACTCGGGCGGAGGAAACTGAGCAGAAAATGAGGCAATGCGGCGTCGGCCAGAAACCCTGAGCAGCTTACTGAACACTGAACCTCGCTCTCCTGTCAATCACACAAGTTGAGTTAAGATGTGTTCTTTGCATCATCTCTTAAATAGCTGACCACAAAGCTTCAAGTTTTATTCACAAGAGTGGCTGTTTAATTCTGCCATACGAGTAAACAAAAACTGACCTCTGATGCTGATGTCTGAGAAGTCTTGTGCCTGGTAGGTGTGGACGGTGGCATTGGCAGCAACAGCAAAGTGGCAAGCGAGGAGGGAAGCTCTGGTTGGAGACAGCCTAAGAGATGCAGCACGACCAGAGCTGTACTGGTGGTGGTTACGGTGGAGTTGGTGGTGACTCAGATGTACTGTGTCTGGAACTGCCTTCAGCTTCCTGCCACTCACTCCATCTTCAACATGACAAGTGCAGAGTAATTAAACTTTGTAACAATTAATATTTTTAGTTCATAATGCAATTTCTCATTTACAATAAAAAAATTTGTTACCCCACTCCCCAACCTCATGTGCAAGTGGAAGCATAATGCAGAACATTTAACTTGGATACTGAAACCTATTTCTGGCTTCAACATTGCTTACTAAGTCAAGGACTTTATTCTTTTTACATTTGTTGGTGAGTCAGCAAGTGCCAACAAGTGGCACACTTTTCCTATATCGATAGTTACCTGTACATGTATATAGACCAATAATGTTTTCATATTGATAAGTGATAGTAGGAAACAGCTGGGTAGAAAAATGCTGTAATAAATCAGAATGGCTAGACCTCCATGCTTTCCAAATTATCAAGGTTTTACTGTATAAATTAAATACACAAAAGTGTTTTTTTCGTGTGTGTTTTTAGAAAATATGGAATTATTTGAGGAAGGGCTACCAAGTCTGTGCCTTTATATCTTTTGGTTGACTTTGACATCACATAACAACTTATCTACTACCAATGAAACCCACCTGGCAGAGTAGGAGTAATGACAGTGTCTGAGGCGAGGGCAGCACCAGTGATGAGTTCAGCCAAATCTGTCTGAGCAGCAACACTAACCAGACCATCCCTGACAAAGACTGGAGCTTCATTGAGTGGGGCGATGGAGGGATGATAGGTTCCTGGCTGCACAATACCATAAGTGGCTCCAGTATAGTACACTTTGCATTGTTGGATGAGACTAGAGAGGGTGGCATGCACATGGGAAGGAGAAGGTGCCATCATGGTAGGGAATGAGACCTCTAGGGCCTCCCTCACAGTGTCAGCCCCTGCCTTGCAGCCTTCCCGAGTGAGATGGTGCACTACCCAGCACAGGGCATCAGCCAGGGGTGTGAACTGACCCTGAGGCAAGATGGCTACATTCCACCCCTGAACATCTCCTGGGGAAGGAAGGGGTTCATTCTATGATTCAAATATTCATACAATCATCACCATCAATATTATCTTACATCATTACAACAAACAAAAATGAGTCCCACAGTAGGATGCTCATGATCTACATGCACAACTTTATACTAAATGTATCACTATTAACTATATACTAAATGTATCACTATTAACTATATACTAAATGTATCACTATTAACTATATACTAAATGTATATCTTATCATGACAATGCAAAGGTATACTCACCTAGCATGGTGAGTGAATATCCCGAAGGTGCTGCAAGCAATGACCTGGACCAGGCCAAAGAGAGTGTGGCCAAGGCACCCGCAGGTCCCCCCACCAGGACCACTCCACCCACCAAGTGGCCCAAGTATTGTGCTGCTTTTGCTGCCTCCACCAACTCCTTGTCCCACGTGCACTCCACGTTGGCTCTCTGCCACACCTGATGCCAGAGGGAGGCAAAGCAATGGTGAGAAGGAAGGAAGGTTAGGTAGGACTGTTCAAGTTATTATACCCATGAAAGACAAGACATTTAACAAGGAAAATTAAGAGAAAAGGAAGCAAGGTGATTGTTGTCCCCTGCCTAACCTGCGGTTGAATAAAATGTATAGACAGTTAATAAAATTAAAATTAAAGGAAACTGTTATAATAGAGAATATTAACCAGCAAGATAAACAATGAATCTTTAAAAGCATGAACTGTAAAGAATTATGAGGTCTGGTGGTGGTGGTGATGGAGGTTATAGCAGATGAGAGAGAGAGAGAGAGAGAGAGAGAGAGAGAGAGAGAGAGAGAGAGAGAGAGAGAGAGAGAGAGAGAGAGAGAGAGAGAATTTAATTTGGCTTATGCTTGTTACTGAACGTCATCTTAAGAGTTCCTACCAAAAAACAGTCTCACCAGAAAGAGGTGGTGGCCATCCTGATGGTTGGTGGATGCTGGTGTGAGTGTGGATGGATCATTGACAGGAGTGGCAGCATCTCCACTGCTATTGCTGTCAGCACTGGCAGGTGAGGAGATTGATACTTCTTTCTTGACTAGCTGCACTGCTAAACACCGTTGCTGAATCAGCTTTCTCTCCCCCATCTGTAAAAGAAGAACTTGCTAATAAGCTAAGTATGGAAATCACACCAATCATAAAAAAAAGTCATATCAGAAGCACAATAATTACCTAACGTTATAAACAATTTCTATATTTACTCTTGAGTAATTAAATCAAAGCATTTAATTCGCATTATAAGTCAAAATTTGATGATATATTTATCCATCTAGGTGTTGTTGGACGTACCACGGCGATCATTATACATAAGCATATTAGTGATTTTTTACTTATATATTGACTGCATTATTAAAAATAAAACTTAAAAGAAACTGGCTACGTCCCAGTGAGGTGATTGTTCAAATAGTGCGTGACCGGGATGCTCGGAAGTAGGGAGCTGTGTAATTTAATTTCTTTTTACTAGAATTTGACTAAGTAAGTAAGTAAGTAGCACCACGTAACAAGGAGTTTATATGAATATCACGCTAGTACGGCTACACCCAAGAATTATATATATACATAATCCTTGGCTACATACACTCACATCCCCCTCTCTTTCTCTCTCTCTCTCTTTCTCTCTTTCTCTCCCTGGGGCGGAGTCGCTCCCACCTTGCACCCTCGGGGAGATTGAGTGGCGCGGCACTTGGAGATTGCGAGGAGCAGACTGCAATTATATATCTGCTGCAGCAGCATCGCTATATCGTTACTACAGTGTCAATAAGATGAAAACATCCCTCTCACACATTGACACGCACAGATAAAACATACATTAAATAAAACAATACATTAGAAAAGACCAAATACCAGAACAAACATAAATACCTTCACTCAAACCATCTTCGAGGCAACAGCATCTTCTGTCCACACTTTCCGTTATCTCATCACTATGCCTGGTTTTCTTCAATTTCCCTGCCATCTAAAGGCAGCCTGAACATGAAACATTGCTGAAATTGTATTAGATAGCTATTTTCAGTCAGTCAGTGTCGTTTATACATAGATAACAAAGATTCTACCAGTACACACTTCCCCTGACGATCCAAGAAACACTGATTCCGTCTGACAGGTTCATGTTGGGAAAACTTGTCGTACTACTCTAGTACTCGGCAGGAAGCTCTATTACTGTAAACTAAATACTTCAAATTAACCTTGTTTTACGCCACATTTAGGTGCGCCTTGTTTCTTTCCGCATCCTATATGGTAACACAGTTTATGATCAAACTCATGCTTTCTAAAGTCGTGCCAGGAACCCATTGATCTCGCCGGACAACCTTATACAGCCAACAATGATAGTTTTGGTTGTTTTGTTTCACCACATCTTGCTTTAGATGGATTAACCTTCAGTCATAACTCTCAATGATTCATAATCTTGTTTCAATATGTATTCATAACAAGACAATCATAATATACCACATTCATTTACATGATAGCGCTGAATAAGATTTACTCGTACGCCTGACACGATGCTGGCCGCGAGGGACGCCTCAGGGAAGGAATGACAACTTGGATTTTTTTTTGCCTCACTTAAGTCTCTCAGCTGGTCTGAAATACTATTGTACAGGTGCAGTCATTGACAGTATGGTGTATGTATTCCTGTGAACTTGTATTTAAGGAGTGTCAGCCTCTTAATACATGATAGAATGATAGTATAATTTTAGGAGTAGCTCAGTAGAGTATCACAGGACCACACCCACCCAGCGCCCCTGAGGCTGCACGTGGATGTGTTAACAATTAGAGCTTCAACAAAATATTCGCAGTGTGAGTATACATTCAATTATCGTTATTTACAGCCTAATTTCTGTACCTTTCCGATTTTATTATCCCGAAAGTGTACCGTATCATGTGTTGGAAGTGCATGCTTAGGGCAAGAAGGACGTGCGCCTAGGAAAATCATCATTAAGTAATTATTACAATTATAATTATTTTTATCCCACCTCCAGGAACCATCGGAGATCAATGGCCTTCTCACACTCCAGACTTACCCAAGATCGGAGCATTATATAATTTAATGTTCTACTATATAGCTTACATTTGAAAGTAGCAGTATGAATTTTAAGAAAGTCATTACAGGTGTAATGAATCCTGAGAGGTTACTGATATTCGTGATTATATGAATACTGAAGTAGAAGTTTCTCAACCCAGTGGGATGAGTAATGCAAGGAATCACGTACGCTGAATGACTTGTTAACATGGATTTTATCCGAACATTGATTCTTATATTTACCAAATTGTCTTTTTAATAAGTTTAGGAGGCTACAAAACTGAAAAAAACATTAATTTACTTTGTTGAAATATGTTTATATCCACCGTCATGTATTGTACGACTACACTTGCATAACCCTTGGTGGTAGACGTGTATATTTGATATATATACAAATGAATAAATCTACATGTTTACCTTGATGTGTTGAAATTTAATCCTCATCGCAAGAGTCAGAGAGACCCGGATGAGTGTGGCCAATCAGCGTTGGGTTTAGTTCATCTTTAGGTAAGAGAACCAATCAACGCTTCCCTTCCTTCTCTCACACACTAGTGATGACCAATCGGGGCTTTTGTTTTGGCTAGAGCAACCAGGCAAAACAAGTCGGATATTCCCCCATGAGGGAGGAAGACCGACCATGGGGCTTATCATATCCAGATTTAGGGTAAGACTATATATTTTAAGGTATATTCACTATTTTATTGTAGGTGTAACTTTACTAGAAGCTGATGTGATGTCGAGTGCCTGCTGGTGTATGGTGTATGGGCTGCCTCCTATGCCAAGCTATATTTAACTTATAATTTATCATCATGTCTCCGGCACTCATATTTCCTATTGATAAAATAATTGCTGCTATGATATTGATTTTCGTGGCCAGACCCTTTCATGTCAGGCGCGTTTTGGGGTAGGTGGGTGGGTCTTTGACACTAAACAGCCAGGCTTGACGTTATGTAATCACTTAGGTACAAGACGATTTTCACTTTTATGATATTTTCCTAGGAGTCATATGTTAGAGTAGAGTTAAAGAGACAAGAAAAGGTGTGTAACCAGACTTATAAAGATGATAGTGAAAAAAGTTGACAGAACAAGGATGTGTTGTAAAGTGTAAGAATGAAGACAATATAATATTCCTTTCTATATTTGTAAGGCAATTCTTTTATGCCACATAGCATCTCTCTTGCCACTTTCTGAACCTTGTGAAAGAGGTTTAATGATAAGTGATAGTTATATAAAGTCAAGGGGCTGTACAGTACACTAGAGCTTGACAATAAGAGTAAGACCATTTTTATGATAGCTGTCAATGAAAATTTTGAGCTTGTAAATTAAGTGTATATATTGTACTTTCTTTTTATGTATGCATACATTTATAACTTAATAAATGTAATGTCTTTATTTTTTACATATGCATTTTTTTTTAACTTAATAAGTGACAGCTGTGAGGATGAAGATCTGTGAGAAAGTCCAGTTATTGCTTTTGTCATCTTAATGTTTACTTTAATACTGGTAAGTTTTTAAAAAGGATGAAAGTGTGGTGGTCCTATGACTAAGAGCATCAGATAAGCAAGTGATTAGCAAGGAATTACTGTATAAAAATTTTATTTTCATAGTTATACTTTTGGATTTCTCTTTTGTATCACGAGGACAAATTCTATAATGGTATTACTGAAGTTTAATTGACTGTCAAATTGTTATGAATATTTATTGATAAAAAGCAGAGCCTCAATATGTGAGAGTAGCAACATTTTTCTTACGCGATAATAAATCTCATGTCTTTTCTTTACAGAAAAAGCCTTCAACTAAAGAGCTATTGGAGAAAATTCAGAAGGTAAGTCAAGAGTGAACAGTGTATGGAGGTCTACAGTCCAGAGCCAGTATGCATTTAACCTTTTAGTGCTAATATTGGGTTTGAAAATATAGTATGAAGTATTTAATTCCAAAAAAAAGTTAGTGAGTGTGGGCAGGTAATAATAGGAAGAAGGATCTTTCGTGCCGCTTAATATTCCAAGTTTAAGAATTTCTTTTAATGGTGGCTACATATTTAGTTCCTCATTCACAGCAGTGCATTTCTTTTCTTTGTAATAACTCTCAACTGCTATACTAAAAAAAAAAGCATAAAAGCTAAGCAGGTAATAGACAGGATACTGAATTTGTCTGTAGAAATCTAGGATAGTTGCCAGATACTGATACTGATAAGGTGAGTTACCTTAGGAGTTCTTCCACGGGTTACTTGTCCACAATATACTATTTTGACGCCAATATGACTACGTATATCTCACAGTAGCACAGCACTGCACATCCACCTTATATTCTTTTCAATGCATTGTAGCATCTTCATTTCATCATCTTCAACAAACCAAGTTTCATTACCATAAAGCATTGCACATAAATGACAGTACAGTCTACTATTAATGTACATGGTAAGTAATGTGATACTTACAGGATGTCAAATTAGTTTACTAGAGATATGCAACATTATGGTGAATTATTTGATGCTTGCAGGATGTCGAGGAAATTGAGGAGTACCGTGGCCACACACAGCAGCGACAGAAGAGACTGGTTGGGTACCTGGTGCTGTACTCCATTGTCCTGTACCTAGTAGCTGCTCTTATCTGCTACTTTTACTATTTCCCAGACAACCTTCAGAACCGGATCCTCTATGCCCTGCCCTTTATAGTCTTTCCTTTCTTGTGAGTATCCACCAGATGTCATACTGACGTGATCATTTTGATGGACATTGTTGAAGTGTTTATCAGCTCCACTTACTGCCCTCCACATGCCATCACTAATGACGACTCACCTTTCAGAGTCTACATACTTAAGCGAATACTGACATGGTATTATTCCCGGAAAATTTCGAAAAACGAGGAAAAATTAAAAACCCTCTTAGAACGCAAGGAGAAGATATTGGATGATGTAATGGAAACAGAAACATATAAAATAGCCAAGGAGATTTTGGAGAAGTTTGCTCCTGATCAGCTGCGCAGGAACCAGGTATGTTGAGGTGTCTGCCATCAAAGGTTAAAATGATGCTATCCATGAGATTAGAAAGAATTAGAACTCTGCTGCATAGATAGCTCTAGTAGTCTTATGTTACTATTGAACACTTCTTGTAACACAATTTACACAGAAAATACTGTAGAGATTATGGAATTTTTTTTTGGTTTATTTTACTTTCGTGAGGTAATTATTTTTTTGTTGGAATCTGTCATATTTAAGAAAAAATACATTAATGTCATAGGCCACTACTTTGATCGGTTGGGATGGCTCCTGAAAGTACTAACAGCCTGCATGCCACGTGTTTAGTATAGATGCTGCATTATTTTTGAAATGGTGTAATAAAAGTAATGGGTTAACACTGTCTACTTTCCAGATGCACAAATCAGCAACTGTCATTGTACCCTCTCCAGTCACTAGTCACCACCCAGGTCAGCCAGCCTTTCTGTGTTTCACTCGCTGCCATTTACTGACTGTAGAACTATCAAGATATATGGAAAAAAGAGTAGCAATCTTATACTATTGTTATACTGAGTGTTTTGTTGCAGATGTTCGAAAACGAGTAGTGACCACCACGTCAACTCCACAACCTCGAGTAGTGGGTGGGATGGGAGTGCGGCCTCAAGGGCTGCCTCACCAGACACCCATCTTCACACCAAGGCCTCTCATGACAGCTCAGGCTACACCAATGAAACCAGGTGAACTATTTGGTCACTCAACGTTACATTAATTTGATTACTGACAATTCATCACAAGAATAAATATTATCCTAATCAGCTACTAAGTCTTAACCACAGCAGAGTGTATATATATATATATATATATATATATATATATATATATATATATATATATATATATATATATATATATAAATAAAGGGCTTTATATGTTTGGTATATGTTGTTTTGAAGCTTTTTCCCCTATTAAAACTCAATTTCATTGAGCACTAAATTGGTCGTGCATGACAGGCTCAGGAACTCAACTTTACCATCTTTAATTTACTATTTTGTCTACAACCTTCCTGAACCAGTCTATTCTGCATGTTATTTGATATGTTCACCTTGACAACCTTTACTCCATTTTTCCTGCTTGTGGCCATAATGCTTCATCTCTATTACAGAGTTGTTATCAGTATCCTGTCATCCTTTTCTGCCTTTTTATAATTTTTACTGTGATTTAAAGCTAAGAGACAAATTATTATTTTTTGTTATGCATATTTTTAAACCAAATTAACTCATTATAAACTACTGCAGTGTGAGGCAAATGATCACGTGTTGACCCTGCTTTGTTTTCATATCATACTGTAAATATTTCTTCTTACTTGTGTCACCGTGTCATGTGTTTTATTTGTTGTGCATAATGGTGAGCTTCAGCAATAATATAGTGGATTTACTGTGAGTGACTGATTCTCTACATTTTTCAATAACAATTACTCACCTAAACCCTTAGGTGTATTGTTATTAGCATTGCATTGAAGCTGAATAACTCCTGGTGTTACAGTGGGTAGCATGGTTCCTCCGAGGTCAATTCCTGCAATGCCATCCACACCTGGCCCTCCAGTGCCCAGGCAGACCCTCACCACCCCTGCCCAGTTGTCCTCCCTTCACTCTACTCCAATGCCCCGTCAGTTGCCCGTCTCACTGGTCCTTGGTGTGGCAAGGAAGCCTAGCATTGGTTGGAAGTCTAAGAAATATCACAAAGAATTGAAACTTACATTAAATTTTTGGTGTAACATTGATTTGATGGTTGTGTTAATCGTAAAGCTATTTCATTAGAATTCTATCTTTATATTAATATTAATATACACAATGAGTGTATTCAGCATCTGCTTCCCAGTGGAAAGCCAACAAGTAACATCCAGTTGTTAAATATTTAACCATTAAAATTTAAAGCTCTGTAAGACAGTATGTTAGTAACTCTTAGATCCTATGACAGGTGGAACAGTAGTGAGGGGGGAGGGTGGACCCCCTGGACCTCCCATGCCCCGGCCAGTGCTTCCCCGAGAGAGAGGATACCTTGACCGTTTTATTGAATACTTAGTTGGAGATGGTCCAGCAAATCGCTTTGCATTGGTGTGTCGACAGTGTGAATCGCACAATGGCATGGCTCTTCAAGATGAGTTTCAGTACCTAGGTGAGTGGCTATACATGGAATGTGTAACTGAACTTTGTTGATTAGATAAACAGATTGCAAAGACCAGGAGGAACATACAATAAGATTGTAGGGAGATACGTATGGAGCTGAAAAGGAAATTTGGAATTGAGTTTGTAAGTGGAATGATGAGGATGGGTAGATTGTGTTACTTTGGCCAAATGGAGAAAGACTGAAAACTGTTGGATATGTGTTCAATATTTCAAAGTAAAAGAGGGTGCCAGTAAATATATTGAAGAAAATGTGGAATGAGGTCCTAAGTAAGGGCATAAAAACTACAAGGATTTAACAAAGCCAAACAACTTAGCAAACTGTTTTTAAGTGACTAAACTTGAGCTACATTAATATGAAGTCTTGCTCTCAAAATTATGACATAACATTGTCTTGTTTCAGCATTCCGGTGTGCTTATTGTTATTACTGGAACCCTGCCCGTAAGCAGCGACCCTCAGCACCACGCTTGGAGGATCTCACCCCACAGCTGCCTCCTCCTCTACCCACAACTCAGGATCAAGATGAGGAGGAAGAGGAAGACCAAGAATCATCTTCTGGTGATGATGATGATGAAGAAGAGGAGGAAGGGGGTGCAGAAGAAGGTATGGCCTTTCAGTAGAAATATTTAACATTTCCTGCCTTGTCATAACACTGTGGTGGTGGCTGCTAAAATACTACCAACATATTCCCTTTCGGGTCATAATAGGTGACATGGACAGCCTCGTTAGGTCCAGTAGAACTGTTGCTGTCTGTTCTTCCTTTGTACTATGAAATTATAAAAGTTCACAATAAAAAGGTTAAGTGCCTTGAATATATGGTGCAAAGCCAAAGATAGCAATGATGTTCACAGAGTCTGAGAGTAACAATAGCTCTGGTGAGGAGGAGGAAGGTCCAGCATCCTCGGAGATGTCAAGTACCAAGGCCACATCAAGCCAGGAAGGTAAGTTTTCAAGTTATGTCTTCAACCATATGTGGATCAGTAGGGGTAAATGTAGTAGCTGAATAATTAATTATGGCTTAAACTATTGATGATGTGTGGTATAATCGAAATTTTGGGATAGAATATGTTTTAAGTAAGCCTCAAATATGAGTGTGAAGCCTACCTGACTGGAGTGTGTTGTGCTCTGCTTCAGGTTCACTGGAGGACCTTGCCAAGTCAGTTCCATCATCTGATCCAACCACATCAGAAGACCACCAGCTGCCTGGGGTAGAAGTAATCTCAGGATCAGCTGGTCTCACCTCCTCTTCCACCTCTCCACCTTCCTCCACCAATGAGGCAGAAGAAACAGAGTAAAAGTTTCCGGTCATTGATCTGGACTGAGGCTGTGACTCAGTTAATTATTGGTCAGGTGAAGTGTTCCTTTGTTGCTGTAGTCTGCTCACCTTTCAAGCTTGTGTTCCTTTAGCTTTTTATTATCTCAGGTTGGTTTCTATTTGACACTATTAAGGTGTCTCTTGACCTTCAGGTCTCAGTACCTGGGCTAACACTGCACACAATCCCTTATTTTCCACACATCACTGTTAACAGCACTCACTATTTGCTTCCTTTTCAGACCTTGAATACTGGCTGCTTGCTGGTAAATGTACTTAATCTGTTCTTTTCAGCTTTGTTTTTCACGTGTTGGCTTTTGCACAAAAATACATGACTTTATAGCCGCACATACTCCCGTGATTAGTGTCCTCATGACACAATAATCTTTCAACAGTCCCACTGCCACTATTTTCCTTCTCTATTACTCTTGTTGTACATGGCAATGCTCAGCGTTGTATCAGCACTCATAAAAATCTTTATTTACCAAAGAATCTTTGAATCTTTAATTTTGAAGGCACTTGGTGATTTGTTGAAGCCAGTATATGTTTCTCTTTCCTTCCAGATACTTTTGGGTGCCAATGAGTTTTGTCAGTCATTATGTTTCAAGCGATTCTGTTTCTCTCTAGTTGATTAAGATATGGTAAAGCAGAAATGTTTCCAAGAAGATGTCAATAGCATTAGTATTGTGTGTGATATCTGCTCTTTTTTCTGTTGCTCACAAGCAGGTGCTATTTGTGTGTTTGGTGACAACTACACCCTGACACCTGACATGGTTTCTGAGAGGTAATGCATAACGAGATTAAACAGTGTTTTGTGATTGGAATGTTGATATTCAGTATTAGTAGAGATCCTAATTTCTGTGAATATCATGTGCAGAATTGCACATTTTGTTACTTTTCAAAATGGTAAATGTGTGTCCAGTAGTAGGTTGGAGTGTCGCCTGCAGGTTTGCATAGTGTACAATACTAGCATTGTTCTATTATTGTTAGCTTTAGTAAACTATTACTTTCTTACTTAAAGAATATTATTTTCCAATCTTATGATTAAGTTTGCATTGCAAGGCAATGACAGTTGAATTTTTATCTGCTAAACCATTACATCACCACCAGCTTGATGGTGGACTGAATACCAACTTATTGTTTGACTTTGTAAACAATAATAAAGGTATTTTATATTTTTTATTTTGTCCAAAGTAAACAATTATGAAGGCAAATTATATAAGTTTTCTAATTAAGATGTTACATGTTTTTTTACCTTATATAAAAGACAAAAGAAAAGGTTCAAACTGTTAGAAAGCATACAAAATAAACATTAATTTAAAATCTTTGATAAAAAACGAATTATCAACATTTAACTCATATTAAGATAATCTAACACATGAATATATAAATATAAATAAATTAAAAAAAGAAATAAAAAATTATATATACGACCCATACCCTTATCCCCATTGCGTTACTGACCTGACGCGCAGTGCTTAGGTTCTAGGAGCTAAGTAACAGGAATGTATTGTGTGCATAGGTGTGTGTATGTGTGTCTTGTCTTGGCTACCCACATATATGGGGATAACAGCCTGGTATATATATATATATATATATATATATATATATATATATATATATATATATTGGGAGACGGTAGCCGAGTGGTCAGAGCACGGAAGTGGAGAGCTTGAATCCCGCCCAAACTTGGCCATTTTTCAAGCTATTTTCGAGTGGCTGAAGAAACCCACATGCTGCTATTCAACCCTGTCTTCGACTGCAAGTGCATAGGAGACTTCAGGGGACTTCAGGCGTCACTTAAGAAATACTGCCTGGACCACTAACAGGCGAAGGTCAACCGTCATCATCACGGCTACCAAAAATTCTTACAGGGCATCAGGGCTGTACAGTAGATAGCCTACAGGTGCTATAGGCCAAGACTAATATATATATGTATATATATATATATATATGTATGTATATATATATATGTGTGTATATATATATATATATATATATATATATATATATATATATATATATATATATATATATATATATATATATATATATATATGATTATCATCCATATAACTTACTCTAATGTTGAGTAGTTTTACGAATGATTTGTGATACGATAAAATTATAATATTCTTGATACAAATCAACATATTAGTTTGACACAGCATTTTATCTATATTTATATACCAGGCCATCATCCCCCAAAAATACGTGTGCATATAAACACCCATGCATTCATACACATGTACTCCTCTCACTTTGCCCCTGGCCCCTCGAGGGGAAGAGATCGTGCACCCACACCCACTACGCAGGGGTGAGGCTGGAGCATTTTATATTTAAAGTAAAATAATAATACTGTAATGAAATCGTGTATTTTTCAAAACATTCTACTATTTATACATCCCTTATAAATAATAACAAGAATGATTTTTATACAATATTACAAACAATGGTATCTAGTATTTCCATTCTCGTTCTTGCTTTATGACCACAATCCTCAAAAGCTTGCCCACCAAGGATATGAGTCAAATTTGAGGCGATAAGAAGAGTAAACTATGAAGAATATGGCTATCTTTGTAACTTAAATCTAACATGATAATATCACGTGAAAAACTACAAAGACATATATCACAGATCCTTCCATCATGATCATACTACACGGAAAGAACATGTACAAACAAGAAGATACAGCTCATTACTAAAACTAAAAGTGTATGAGTACAGTAGAGGCGATGAGTACAAGAGGACAACCCCTCGTGAAATAGGAGGGCAGAGTGCTAAGAGTAAGAGGAAAGGAATTGAGGATTAGAGCATGCAAGAAGGGAATGTAAGGACAGGATAAATGGAAACTTTTGCATCATATAGATAATAGATAATTAGTCAAACTTAACAGATATTTTTTGAAGTATACAATCTGCAACTTCATGCCTAATGGAGAAAATGGGATGAGTGAATTCTCATACATTACTTTATAGAGAGAACACGTGCACTTTGAAATCTGTCTTATATAAACAAGTAGTTGTATTTACCTAATTGTAGCATGCAGGGCCTGAGCTACATTCGTGTGGTCCTGGCTACATATCTATATTTGTCCAGTTTTTCTTTCCCTACACTATGCAGAGACCATGCTTCAAAAATGGAATCTATCACTTCAAAGGGGAGAGAGAGATCTCGCACAAACAGGTTACACTATTTTCTCCCTCCCAACATCATTCATCTCACAATGCTAACTCCATAACACACAAGGCTTAAATATAAGTCGTAAATAAGAGGGCTGAAATCTGAATATTGCAACCAGTTATATATATACATGTAGGGGAGTATGGTGTATGATAATCTGTCCATGTTCATACCACATAATCTTGCTATTAATTTCCCCCAAAGTCCTAATGCTAATAAAGTGTATGTGTGTATGTGTGATGAACAGTCGAAGAACTAATTTAAAACATGGAGATGTGATCCAAAGTCCAGATTCACAAAACAACTACATTATATTTAAATATAACCACTTCAAAAAACCTTATAATCTGTGCACTGGAAGTGCTTTAGTCTATAACTTTAATAAAATTTGCCTCTGAAGATGGAAAAACTTGTTAATATCAAATCAAATTAAATTACCCTAACAAACTAAATAGTCACATACCATGCCATTTGAAACCCACAGTAGACACTTCAATCTAGGTCCATCTTGAGCAAGGCTTCAGCCTGTCTGTTATACACTCGTGATTCCTTCATCTTGCCCAAAGCCTGCTTGAAGTCACTTGATGAAATGGGCCTCAAAGATTCAGCCTTTGGTTGCTCTCCCTTATTCTGGTCAACTGGAACTTCTGACCTGCAGTGCATGAAGACTTCATATGAGGATTTTTCTTATGAAATTAATTAAGTGGGAATCTTAGGAAGTAAAAAATCAAATATTCATTCTCCTCAATTTACAATGAAGTTATGTAATAAAGAACAAGTGAAATAAAACAAGGTACAGAGTGCCATGTAGCTTATTTGCACAGGTAACTATCTCATCTCACTCACTCTGATTCCAGGAGGTGGCGCAGCCGATACACTGATGCAGTGCGACACAACTCCAGCAGATCTGAGCCAGAGAACCCTTCAGTCTGTTTGCCTAGACCAGCAATATCAGCATCCTCCCTTACAGCCTCTTCCCGTAAAACCAGACGTAGAATCTCTTCACGTTGCTCCACTCCCTGCCAATGCATAGACTCAATTTCACACACCACAACATTGTCACATTCTCTACTCCCATTACTATGACAAATTGATACTGACAATTATCTAATAATATTCATATGACAGTTTAAAAATACATAAGTTACAGAAAAACAGTCAGCTCCCTAAGATAAACGTGCATTAGCTGACTGACCGGCAATGGAATGTAAAATGCAGCTGGCATGCGGCGTAAGATGGCACGGTCTACATCTTGTGGTCTATTGGTGGCTCCCATGACCACCACACAACGTCCATGATCAGTGGCTAGACCATCCCACTGCTGCAGGAACTGAGCCTTCATCATGGCTGTGGCTTCATGATCTCCTGTTGCCCGCACTCGCAGAAATGAGTCTGTGAGGAACAGTGACGATTCAATACAGGACCTCCAAGAAAGCAGACCAGTAACTCAACTATTCCTTCATGACTATCACCTATACCTTTAGCATAGTTACTGAAGCCCTACTCAAAAATTAAACATAGAAATATGCATCAGTATGTGCAACATAACATATACACTAAAAGCAATCTATTGACAGCAAATTATCAGTGGCTATATTACTCTGCATGTCATTATTGATTTCATAAATGGAGTACATGACATGAATATGAAAATGTATAGAAACAAATGCTTATTAATGTTGTGAAAATATCAGAACACAATCCAATCTTATCATAGTGTTCCTCATTCTACTTTCTTTACAAGTTACACTGCTGATACACGTGAAAAAAAAAGCCATTACTTACCAATTTCATCAATAAAAACAATACATGGCTCAAGCTTCACAGCCAGAGAGAAGACAGCTGAGGAAAGTTTCTGAGACTCCCCGTACCACTTGTCAGTAAGTGATGCCACATCCAGGTTGATGAAGCGAGCACCAGCCTCCTTAGCCACAGCCCGGGCCAACAAGGTCTTACCACACCCGGGTGGGCCATGTAGCAACACACCTTGGAGAGAGCAATGTTATACTACCATTTCAATCCATCTTATACACAAAACATAACACTTCTTTTCAAACCGTACCATCACATTACCACCTAAAGCCCATTTCTCAATGTGGAGAAAAAAATGTATGAAGTGTTCCATGAAACTTTTCTCTAAAACATGGTAAAGCAGACCCAAGGAAAGAAACTTCTAAACCTGATAAAAAGAAGTGTCACTCAACATCCATAAGCATAATACAACCACCTGAGTTAGTATTATTACTGACTACATTTCTTGCTTCTCATATTTTGCATTATCTAGCATGCTTGTATGAGTCTCTCTCTCTCTCTCTCTCTCTCTCTCTCTCTCTCTCTCTCTCTCTCTCTCTCTCTCTCTCTCTCTCTCTCTCATACACACACACCTTTTGGAGGTTGGATGAGTTTTGAGTTTTGGAGGCGGTTGCGCTGTTGGATGGGGAGAATGAGTGTCTCCCGAAGTTCCTGGATGATGGGGGTGAGACCTGCTACATCCCTCCAGGAGGTGGTCAGCTGGGTTGGCTCAACCAGCTGACTAGCAATCATCATCTCATGCTCATTTATCTGAAAGGTGCACAATATGAGTACAAGGACATCAATAAATAAAGACTATTCTGTCATAGCTGTCTCCTATCCCTAATGGGGATTTCTTAAGAAAAAGTATCAGTTATAGATAGGTAGATCAACATATAATCAATGCATTTACAAAAAATGAAATCAATATCGCATATAGTACAATTTTTATCCCAGAATACCCCAAGCCAATGAAACAAGTGGCCTTATTAACCATGTAACACAAGTAGACCAAACATACTCACAGATATCTTTTCTTTGATGCCAAGCCTACGCATCACCTCCTGGGCCTGAAATAATTATAGTAATTTCATAAGTGTCTATAACTAATGAATTAATAAATGCCTCCCCCCAAATTCATTATTACAAAATTAAACATACACTCTTCTTGAATTTATTCTAAGATTAATAATTACGCAGTAAAATGAAACGGTATTTTTTTTCCAAATCATTAATTTCTTCCTCATTTTCTCCAAAGCTTTTAGAGATAATGAAAATATCATTGCAGCATCTGATAGACCCAATTAAACTCTACAACTGTCATTATGAATATTTGTTCTATGAGTAATATTTACTCAGTAAAATTAAACCGTATCTTTTTTCCAAAACATAAATTTCCTCCTCATTTTCTCAAAAGCTATTAGAGTTATTGGAAACATCATTGCATAATCTGATAGACCTAATTAAATTATACAACTGTCATTATGAATATTTGTTCTATGACTAATAATTACGCAGTAAAATTAAACCGTATCTTTTTTTCCAAAACATAACTTTTCTCCTCGTTTTCTCAAAAGCTATTAGAGATATTGAAAATATCATTGCAGCATCTGATAGACCTAATTAAACTCTACAACTGTCATTATAAATATTTGTTCTATGACTAATAATTACGCAGTAAAATTAAACCGTATCTTTTTTCCAAAACATAAATTTCCTTCTCATTTTCTTGTAAGCTATTAAAGATATTGGATATATCATTGCAGCATCTGATAGACCTAATTAAACTCTACAACTGTCATTATGCATATTTGTTCTATGACTAATAATTATGCAGTAAAATTAAACCGTATCTTTTATCCAAAACATAACTTTCCTCCTCCTTTTCTCGAAAGCTATTAGAGATATTGAAAATATCATTTCAGCATCTGATAGACCTAATTAAACTCTACAACTGTCATTATGCATATTTGTTCTATGACTAATAATTACGCATTAAAATTAAACTGTATCTTTTTTCCAAAACATAACTTTCCTCCTTATTTTCTCAAAAGCTATTAGAGATATTGGAAATATCATTGCAGCATCTGATAGACCTAATTAAACTCTACATCTAACAGTCATAGAACAAATATTTGTTCAATGACTATAAATAAAAGGTTTGAAGTGTTATCTGAAGTAGTGATGGAAATTCTGGCTTTTTTCAGGGAGCTGGTTCTTTCTTTCACGTTCACTCAATAGAGCCGATTCTTTCGGCTCCCAAACAGCTCTTTTGGCTCTCAATTATTTTTTTAAAGTAGTTCCACATATTCTGTTTATAAGCTTTATAATTAATTATATATACATACATATATATATATATATATATATATATATATATATATATATATATATATATATATATATATATATATATATATATATATATATATATTATGTATGCAGTATATCTCACGCGCGCGCGCGCGCGCGCACAGACACACAGACACACACACACACACACACACACGCACACACATACACTATCAATCTTCTTTCCTTATCCTTTATATCAAAGTAACAACTAGAACATAGGCAAATGAGACCATGAACTTAAGCTCAAGATTAAAAGATAACCCCTGTTTGATGTTATTTATATAATTTATATATATATATATATATATATATATTTTTTTTAATCCCAAAAAAAACCACTAGGACCGGGGTTTTTTAGTTTTTTTCAATGCTAACTCTGTTCTTGATGGAGAAAGACTGTTTTAGATGGTTATGTAAATGAATACACAGTTAATACTAATGTACAAATAAAGAACAGATTGTAACAGTCCTACTTGACTTAATGTCATGACAGGGAAGAGAAACTGGATGGTACATCAGAGATGATTAATTGAACAAAAAAAAATTGCAGACTATTACAAAGGACAGAGTAAGTAGAACGGTAGATCACATCATTAATGTGAGAGATCAAGATGTTTGCAAAAGAAGTATATGATACATTCATGGATTTAGAGAAGGCATACATAAGTAGGTATATTAAGGTGTAATATAGAATTTATTGAATTTGTAAGGAATGTGCAATGATGAGATGCATGGAGTCTTCAGTCTTGTCCATCCACTAAAGGTAGTTCCAGCAAATGGCATCAGAGTAGACTAGAAACTAATGCGTCAATGTACCGCACATGAGGCTAACTCTGTCATGCTTGTAAAACAACTTATTACACCCAAACCTTACCTTCTTCTTAGCAACCTTCTTCTGTTTGGAGGTGGGATCCATGGCTGACACTAGAAGTTTGACAGTGAAGTATGATGCAGCAGTGGCGAAGGCCAAACGCACAAGCAGGGAAAGTATCTCCCCACGCCCAAGCTCTCCTCGCTCCATGGCTGTGGCTAAAGTAACCACCATCAGCTGCCACCACGTTCTGACAACACCCACACAATCACCATAAACAACTGAGACAAATACAGGCACATCATTGTATTAAAATCTATGTACAATACAACCACTTAAGTATGGGTAACCACACATTTGCATTGCTGTCCATTTGGTGTATTGAATCGCATCACAACAATGTTAAGCTATGGGTTTCAGAGCCTATATACTATCATAGGGCACTGAGGAAATATTAGTGAACAAGGTGTGTGTCAGTAGGGGGATGAAGCAAAGAACTAATATGATACCAGGATGACACTATGAAGGTACTATATGTACACCAATATGGTATCAAACATATTTAAGTTCAAAAGTAACAATTATTTTTGCCGGAATAATATATATATATATATATATATATATATATATATATATATATATATATATATATATATATATATATATATACATATATATATATATATATATATATATATATATATATATATATATATATATATATATATACACAGTAACTTTAAGGATATATGTTACTTCATTTGGATAACAGTATCCCTTAGAGGTGTTGTCACAGCCAAGGTCAAGAGCAATAAGGATATGAAATCTAACAGCAATATGTGTCAGTGGGGGAGCCAGAAAAAATATTTTCAAAGAAAACTTGTTTTTCTGGTGTTTTTGATGTGCTTTACTTGATTTTGGACTTCATTTATTCTGCAATATCTTATTCTGATTTTCACAGGTCTCCTAAGTTTGTGGGGTGTCGAGGGAAACTCAGAAACTAGTGCTTTGCCCCTGAAATTGATCCAAAAACCAATTGAATCCCATCCAAACACACCAGAAAAATATTTTTTCCTTCACAATTTATTTGAGAACCTTTTTCAAAGAATTATCCTTTTCTAGTAGGCAACTATAAAGAAAAAAAAATGGTATTTTCTTACAACTACTGCTCCACCTCTTTCTTTTTTCTCTTTTCCTACATACTATTCATAGTGTACACAACACATCTGTGTAGTTTTCAGGCGACGGTCACCATTATTTACCTTGCAAAACGTCTTTGAAGTTATGTTAGGTTAGGTTGGTTATGTTATGCTAAGTTATGATTAAGTTAAGGTTGTTAGGCTAGGTCAAGGTTATGTTAAGGTTAGATTAAATTAGGTTAGGTTCGGTTCAGCTAGGTTCGGTTATACAAGATTTTAAAATTCTATTACCTAAATCCAGAAATAAAATCTAAGGTTGAGAACCCTAACTTTTGGATGATAAAATGTAAGTCTTATATAACCGAACCTAACTTAACCTAACCATAATATGACCTTAACCTAACCATAACTTAACCTAACCAACCTAACCTAAGATAACTTCAAAGACGTTTTGCGAAGTAAATAATGGTGACCACCGCCTGAAATCTTCACAGATGTGTTGTGTACACTATGTATAGTATGTAGGAAAAGAAAGAAAAAAGAAAGAGATGGAGCAGTAGTTGTAAATAAATAAAATTTGTTTTCAGTAATCAATAAACAAAAAATAAACAAAAAAATATCATGAAGAAATAGTTGACACTTAGTAAAGGAAGTATTATGATGGGACTAATGACGTCGTCATGAAGTGATTACACACGTACTTAAGTATCAAGGATTATATACAGAGCTATGTGTATAATCCTTGTCAAAAAGTCAACCTTGTCCTAAGTGAATGGTGTCGCACTTGGCCCTGCCAGTCACGGTATGAGAACTTGGGAAGGCACCAACACGTCGTCTGCTGTCCACTAGACTACCAGTGCATTTTTCCTTACCTTGGTTTATACAACTTCTTTATACACCGATGTGTTCACTCGTTCCTTGTGTATCACGGCACTTAGCGTGACGCCTTTAGGTTGTAACACGTGAATGAGTCGTAGCAGCACACAGTAATGACCTCACCAGTCCGTACTCCGTACCAAGCTTGCTCTCGCCTCAGCTGTACATAACAACACACCTCAGGACCGTCTTGGTACTCGTACTCCCTGCCGTCATTCCTGTCACCTATCAAGGATAATACATGTATTCCTTGCTACCTACCTACCGTAATGGTACACCTACAATACATAATATTGGGAAATAATGTATTGTTGCTCTAGTGGCTCCATTTCATAAGAAATGTGCTAGTTCCTAAAATCCACGGTAAGTAAACATTATTACGTAAAGTATTACATATTATCACATGTACTATTGAATACAGCAGCTAATATTGCACTCGCATTGTATTCCACGCATAATTTATATTACCATACGAATTAAATTAATAGTTCCTCTTATGGACATTAAGTTAGCCTTTAACTTGTCTTTCTGTGATGACTGATCAGCCTTGAACCAATGGTCTGCTGATTCAGCCTGACTGGCGTCACAAGTGTTAATAGCTGCACAGCCTCCACTATTGTTTTGTGTAACACAGGCCGGGAGTTAACCGAGTGATTTGTAGGAGTGTTATTTCAGGACTTCCTGAACATTGGAATTTTTCCCATACTTGTTTTTCCATTACATATTTATCTTATCTGCCTAGCTGGGCACTGTGAGGTTTGGCTAAAGGCTTTTTTATATTGTGAACATGCTTTAAGGCACATGCTATTTTCACAGCATTTCATGTATTGCTGGAGCCTGTCATTTCTACACCATCTTCATAATAATGACCTGTATCATGGCATAGATCTTTTCAATCGCTTACTTTATTCGCTTAAAAGCACTCGCATTTTCATCCTGAACAATTACATCCTACTAATATTTACTGCAAATATGTAATAGCCCATATCGCCTTGTACTAATTATTGCTAGCGGACCAGTGAGGGTTCTACCACTGCTGACGGGCTGTAGGTTAGGTCAACTTAGGTTTGAAAGGTTTGGTTAAGAAAAGCTAGTAGACAGATAGACTTCTCAACGTTAATCACTATTTTTTTTCTAGGGGAGGACTAGAAAAGTATTTAAAAAATAGTGATTTACAAACAGCTGAAAGATATCATGACAATTTAATAAAAATATGATAAAGATTCAAGAAACACTCCAGTTCGTTGTCACAGATTGGAAGTCTAAATTTTGTTGTTAAAAAAAAGGCATATAGCAATATAGACAGGAAGTTTAATAATGGCCACAATACTAAAAACACTCAAGAGGGTTGGGGAGCAATACCCAATTTTACGTGGGATGACCACCTACTCTGTGTTATGGCCCACCTCTAATCTGGTACAACAGTCCATGGATAAAACCAGAGATAAATATGATCCCATGGAGATATTAAGATACTTTATTCTGGGGACATTTGCCACTGCACCAACTGTTTATGTGTGGGTGAAGCTTGCTGGCAAAATTATTAAAGGCAACACTCTAAAGCATGCTGTTTTCAAGGTGAGTTATCTGACATACAAGAGCATATGATTATTCTTAAGTGATTCATTTATGCTCTCTCTCTCTCTCTCTCTCTCTCTCTCTCTCTCTCTCTCTCTCTCTCTCTCTCTCTCTCTCTCTCTCTCTCTCTCTCTCTCTCTCTCTCTCTCTCTCTCTCTCATAAATGTAACCACATCATATAAGAACCTTGATTCGCACTCTCCCTTTTTCCACCTCAACACGCCAATATGCTTTTCACTTTTGCTTTGATCCTCACTTACTCGTCATGCCTTTTACATCTTGAAGCAGGCTTACCAGCTAAGAGATTCCACATAAATAAGTACATCATGTGAATCTTGATATCAAGTAGGGTATCAACGATTTATACTTAGGTAATTTTTCAGATTCATCTCATATTATGATTTTCCTCTTGATGCAGTAAGCCCTCAATTATTATGCGATACAGGCTGGCCTGGAACAGGTGTTGTTTGCTCCAGTGGGTCAGACACAGTTCTATCTGGGCATTACCCTGCTGGAGGGTCGACCATGGAAAGAATGTGTTCAGGAGTGGAAGCAAAAACTCATTCCAACATGGAAGGCAAGAATTGTATTCTTTTACAAACATGACATTGCAATAGTCTTTTTTGTGCTCATCTTTTAAAAAAAATCTAAATTTACATGAAATCACTTAAAGTTTTTGTTGTATAAGGATTTGTATCTTACTTTAATAGTATATATATATATATATATATATATATATATATATATATATATATATATATATATATATATATATATATATATATATATAAGAATTTCCTGCAACCAAATTAAACAAAAATTGACTGCATACTATCTGATTGGTGTCTCCTCTCACCGTAAACTTAGGTTGCTGTTTGCTTCTGGCCTGTAGTGCAAACTTTCAACTTTGCCTACGTGGCTGAGAAGAATCGTGTGGTGGTGGTGTC
>JAXIVD010003951.1:0-7500 GCA_036785275.1 Cancer borealis
ATATATATATATATATATATATATATATATATATATATATAAATATATATATATATATATATATATATATATATATATATATATATATATATATGTATATATATATATATATATATATATATATATATATATATATATATATATACATATATATATATATATATATATATATATATATATATATATATATATATATATATATATATATATATATATGTATATGTATATATGTATATATATATATATATATATATATATATATATATATATATATATATATATATATATATATATATATATATATACATATATATATATATATATATATATATATATATATATATATATATATATATATATATATATATGTATATATCTGTGTGTGTGTGTGTGTGTGTGTGTGTGTATGTGTGTGTGTGTGTGTGTGTGTGTGTGTGTGTGTGTGTGTGTGTGTGTGTGTGTGTTTGTGTATGTGTGTGTATGTGTGTGTGTATGTGTGTGTGTTAGTGTGTTAGTGTGTGTGTGTGTGTGTGTGTGTGTGTGTGTGTGTGTGTGTGTGTGTGTGTGTGTGTGTGTGTGTGTGTGTGTGTGTGTGTGTGTGTGTGTAAACGTTTTGCTTCACAAACACACTCATCAAAAGAGCGTGGGTTTTGTTAACATGCGGTGACATTATCACTACGAGCTGCTGCTTTTAAAACGTCTTCCTGTATGGTTACATTTATAGCTTTATTCCTCTACGTAATTAAACATTTTCGGATGTACATCTTAATCAGATTATCATAATTCCTAGAGGTTATGATTCTTAACAACAGATCCCACAACTTGCAACTTGTCCATTATAAACCAAATCATATGAAATAGTGACACATCCTGTGAATCTTGGTAGCGATTTTCTCTGTCAACCCCTGATCTCAGCCTTTTTAGTGAACCAATTTTTACATATATATTTCTTGAATATGAACTTGTCTAGCTTGAAACCATTTGCTCGTGTTCTAATTTTCTCCTTGATTATGATAATCTTATTTGTGTCCCCTTTGTTTAAATTTTTGACCCATTGAAACACTTCATTCAGATCTATTCTTACTTTACGTTTTTCTAAAAAGTGTAGATTGAGGTGTTTTAATGTATCTTTGTAAGTTAAGCTCCTTATCCCATGAATCATTTTAGTCATCCTTCTTTGTACTGCGTCTAGCTTATCAATATCCATTCTATAGTACGAACACCATAAATGCACAGCATAATTAAAATGAGGCCTAACTTAGTAAAGAATTAGTATTACATCTGCTGGTCTATTAGTTACGTTCCTGGTGATAAAACCCAGTACCCTGTTAGCTCTGTTCCTGGCACTAATAAACTTCTCTTTAGGTCTCAGATCGTGACTTACCAACACACCTAAGTCTTTTTTTCCGAATTCGATTTACCTATATATACTCCGTCTAGGCCCTAGACGGATTATATATAGCATAGACTACAACAAACTTGACTGGACACTCGAAATCTGGCCTTTTGCAAACCGGTCCTACGGCAGATTTATAGAAAAATCAAATAAAATACTTAGAAATTAGATAGGAACCTCAAATAAAAAGCAAACACTTCAGAGTGATGTAAAGAATATGTTTATGAGCAACAAAAACCAATTAGTCAACATACGTCATCGGTGGGCGACAATTATTGAATCCTAAGAAACCAAGAAAAACACAAAATTTGCAATAATTTCCAGGAATATTTGAATTTCAATCTGAAAACACTTACATGCATAGCCCATGTAGTCTATATTAATATGCAATACCATAGAATACACCATACGTGACTGTGCACTCGAAATCGGGTCTTTCGCTAATGGGTGTTGAGCCGATTTTTTGTTTTATTTGAATAAAATACTTAAAATCATCATAGAAACCTCAAACAAAAAGCAAACACCTCAGAGTGATGTGAAGAATATGTTTATGAACAATAAAAACAAATTAGTCAACATACGTCATCGGTGGGCGACAAATATTAAATCCTGACACCAATAAAAACACTAAATTTGCAATAATTTCCAGGAATATTGGAATTTCAATCTGAAAACACTTGCATGAATAGCCCATGTAGTCTATATTAATATGCAATACCATAGAATACACCATACGTGAATGTGCACTCGAAATCGGGTCTTTCGCAAATGGGTGTTGAGGCGATTTTTTGTTTGTTTTATTTGAATAAAATACTTAAAATCATCATAGAAACAAAAAGCAAGAACCTCAGAGTGATGTGTAGAATATGTTTATGAGCAACAAAAACAAATTAGTCAACATACGTCATCGGTGGGCGACAATTATTAAATCCTAAGACACCAATAAAAACACAATATTTTCAATAATTTCACCCAAGGACATCCTGACCAGGTACCCCGAGAAGTGCCTTGTAGCTGCCGCAAGCAGGTTTTCTGGTGGTTCAGGGTCCAGGTCAGAGAGCTCTCCAATCAACATCTGAACCACCCGAGTGTCCTCCATGACCAGCTGCTCCCTGGCGGTCTGCATCTCCTCTGCCACCTCCTCCAAGGTGTATCGAGAAAAACACACCAGGTTGACACGCCTGACGATGGCCTCACTCTCAAAGAATTGGCGTACTTGCGTCCAGAGAGACACAAGTCACTGTCTTGCAGGGGGAGAAATATCTTTGTTGCACAGAAAGAAAACACTGTCTGCAGTAGCAGTAAGTATATACTCAGACACGAATCATTGGCTTGTAAGACGCAGTCATTATCTCCCCAATCACCTATTTTTTCTGCCCCTGGAGCTTCTGCCTTTTCATTCGGTCATGGCTTCTAGTATCCCTCACACAGTCGCCAGTGGCCTGGCGTTTGGAGGGCAACTTGGCGTGAACATCAGAGTTTGTGTCCCTGCACAAGTTGGAGCCAAAATCATTGAAAAGGTTGCAGCCCACGACGGGGAGAATCTTGATGATTACATTGTGCCCATTACAGCACTGTGCCACCTCAAACTCTGGGAAGTTCCTGGCCAAGGCAACAAGGATCTGCAGGAATGTATCCTTATGGTTATCACAACCAAAAAAAACCTGAAATAAAATATGAATGTTAGCACATTACAAGTGAACACAAAATTATACAAATAAAAATAAATAACCATCCGAAAAAAAAAAAAATTCAGAAGTACAATTAAATTTATAAAATAATGAATTAATTCCTATAGTTATATTACCTACTAGTCTGTAGCATGTATTCGTTCGAAGAATGTAAAAAAAAAAAAAACCTAATGCATATGTGTAAGCACTCACACAGTAAGTTAATGGTATTTAAACATATCAAATATGTATGTATGTATGTATGTACCGATGCTGTTTACCCCATCAAAGAAAAAAAAAAAATAATGGTACTGTTAAACATCAACATTTACCAGGCAAGAAAACAACATAAATGAATTATTAAAGGAAATCCTGAGAAGAATCAAATGTGAATACTTTAACTGGATGAAGACAACCAGAAAATACTTAGACTGCACCAAGTTAACATATAACAACATTGATAAGTTGCAAACTATCCTACTTTATTACCCATGTGTGTGTGTGGTAGGGGGGGTGTCTGGTGGGTGGGATGAGTAGGTAGCTAGATTCGAATTTTGAATTAACGGAATTCTACGTTCAATTTCTACGGAGTTTTATATGAATTTAGTACTGAAATGCTCCTAAAATCTTATAAATCAGACATTACATTAACCAAATGTTGCATACTGCTAAAACGAGTCCGGTGTCCAGCTAGTAGCTACAGTAGTACGTCCGTCTGGTTCCACTGGCGGTGAGTGACTGACTGACAGACCAACGGACGTCTCACCGTCACACACTCAGCTCAGTTTCTCAGCTACGCGCCACGAATTGTTGTGAAAAATTCATTCCCAAGCCGATATAACGATAATATGACATTTGATCACAATCAAAGCATATTCAGGAATGGTGATTTCACAATATGTGATGTTTTATTTCAGAAATTATTGCGATTTTGCCAGAAATTTTTACTGTAAACAATATGCTTTATACACAACTCCCACACGATTTTCACTCAAACTTTTAATCTTTATGTTAATTTCCTATTTGCAAAAGTTGTAAAATCATTTTTTATGTTCAGCCATAGACTACACCATACTTGACTGGACACTCGCGACAATCGCTGACAGACGATATACATTTCAGTCCTATTGATTCCGCTGCTATGAGTAATGACAGATAATACTTCATTTATCAGTTCATATTCTACTTAGGACATTGTATTACATGTCTTTACAATCAGTAATGATTGCTGAACCATTGCTGAACCTAAAAAATGAATTTACAACTTGTGCAAATAGGAAATTAACATAAAGATTACAAGAATGAGTGAAACCCGTGTGGGAGTTGTGTATAAAGCATATTGTTTATAGCAAAAATTTCAGGCAAATTCGCAATAATTTCTGAAATAAAGCATCACATATTGTGAAATCACCATTCCTGAATATGATTTGATTGTGATCAAATACCATATTATCGTTATATCGGCTTGGGAATGAATTTTTCACAACAATTCGTGGCGCGTAGCTGAGAAAGCTGAGCTGACTGTGATGGCGAGATGTTCGTTGATCAGTCAGTCAGTCAGTCAGTCACCCACTGCCACTCGAACCAGACGGACGTGCTACTGAACTTCTAGCTGGACACTGGACTCGTTTTAGCAATAAGTATGCAACATTTGGTTATTGTAATGTCTGATTTATAAGATTTTAGGAACATTTCTGTACTAAATTCATATAAAACTTCTGTAGAAACTACGTAGAACGGTGTATGATGAAACTTTAGTAGCGGTCATTATTTGATAATGGCTACCATCACCACTGTTATGTATTTAAAAATGACCGTGCGAATTTAACAAATAGATACATATCACGGTCATGGTCTAACCAAGTTAGTTAGACCATGATTGATGACCACGGTCACCTTAAAACATGGAATCCGTTAATTCAAAATTCGAATCCAGCTACCTACTCCTCCCACCCATCAGGCATCCCCCCGCCACACACACACATGGGTAATAAAGTATGATAGTTTGCAACTTATCAATGTTGTTATATGTTAACTTGGTGCAGTCTAAGTATTTTCTGGTTGTCTTCATCCAGTTAAAGTATTCACATTTGATTCTTCTCAGGATTTCCTTTAATAATTGGTAGACAAACACTCTTCCAGTATGTCTTGTCTATAATGATTTTGTGGCAGCTTTTTGTTATTATTGAGTAAGTCAGGTTTGCCAAGCTTTGTGCCTTCATAATCATGTTATTCTTCAGTTCCTTAAATATATCCCCCTTGTCTGTTATTATAACACCTAGATACTTAATATTGTTAGTCACACGGATTTCCTCAATGTTCTCTGGTTTGTGTTCTGCGTTGTGTATGATTATTTAGCTTTTTTCTTTATTTATTTCCATGCCATATTCCTTGCTTATTTCCATCAGTGTTTTGATGTTATCACAAGCTTCTTGTAACGCTATTATAAGTCTCATGGAAAATGTTCATAAGCAGAAGAAGAAAAGTGCTTCCTCCATAACGGCTTGTTTTGTTGTTATGATCAGCTGATTCCGCAAGGCGAGTGGTTCTACTTGACACGCCTGATGGACAGGGGGACACTAGACGGTGGGGAAGGCCTACATTACCCTTCACCAACTTTGTGCCACATTACTTGCTTCGCCTTGAGTGTCTGGGACTCCCTAATCAACAACAAGGAGAGGAGGAATAAGTAAGTCAAGTTTATTTATATTACAGTACCATTATAATTATTTTTCTTTGATGGGGTAAACAGCATCGGTATATACATACATACATACATACATATTTGATATGTTTAAATGCCATTATCTTACTGTGTGAGTGCATACACACATGCATTAGGTTTTTTTTTTTTTTTACATCCTTCGAACGAATAGATGCTACAGACTAGTAGGTAATATAACTATAGGAATTAATCTATTAATATATGAATTTAATTGCACATCTGAAATTTTTTTTTTTCGGATGTTTTTTTTATTTTTATTTGTATAATTTTTTATTCACTTGTTATGTGCTAACATTCACATTTTATTTCGGGTTTTTTGGTTGTGACAACCATAAGGACACATTCCTGCAGATCCTTGTTGGTTTGGCCAGTAAGTTCCCAGAGTTTGAGGTGGCACAGTGCTGTAATGGGCACTATGTAATCATCAAGATTCTCCCCGTCGTGGGCGGCAAACTTTTCAATGGTTTTGGCTCCAACTTGTGCAGGGACACCAACTTTGATGTTCACGCCAAGTTGTCCTCCAAACGCCAGGCCACCGGCGACTGTGAGATGGATACTAGAAGCCATGACCAAATGAAAAGGCAGAAGCTCCAGGGGCAGAAAAAATAGGTGATGGGGGAGATAATGACTGCGTCTTACAAGCCAGTGATTTGTGTCTCTCTTCAAAGGAGTTATGCTTACTGCTACTGCAGACAGTGTTTTTTTTCTGTGCAACAAAGATATTTCTCCCCCTGCAAGACAGTGAATTGTGCTTTTCTTCAAGGGAGCTATACTTATTGCTACTGCAGACAGTGTAATTTTTCTGTGCAACAAAGATATTTTTCCACCTGCAAGACAGTGACTAGTGCTTTTTTTCAAGGGAGTTATACTTACTGCTACTGCAGACAGTGGGTTTTTTTTTTCTGTGCAACAAAGATATTTCTCCCCCTGCAAGACAGTGACTGGTGCTTTTCTGCACGGGGGTTATACTTACTGCTACTGCAGAGTGTTTTTTTTTTCTGTGCAATAACGATATTTCTCTCCCTGCAAGACAGTGATTTGTGCATTTTTTCAAGGGAGTTATACTTACTGCTACTGCAGACAGTGTTTTTTTTTTCTGTGCAACAAAGATATTTCTCCCCCTGCAAGACAGTGACTTGTGTCTCTCTGGACGCAAGTACGCCAATTCTTTGAGAGTGAGGCCATCGTCAGGCGTGTCAACCTGGTGTGCCTTTCTCGATACACCTTGGAGGAGATGGCAGAGGAGTTGCAGACCGCCAGGGAGCAGCTGGTCATGGAGGACAATCGGGTGGTTCAATGTTGATTGGAAAGCTCTCTGACCTGGACCCTGAACCGCCAGAAGACCTGCTTGCGGCAGCTACATGGCACTTCTCGGGGAACCTGGGCAGGATGTCCTTGGGTGAAATTATTGCAAATATGGTGTTTTTATTGGTGTCTTAGGATTGAATAATTGTCGCCCACCGATGACGTATGTTGACTAATTTGTTTTTGTTGTTCATAAACATATTCTTCACATCACTTTGAGGTGCTTGCTTTTTGTTTGAGGTTTCTATGATGATTTTAAGTATTTTATTCAAATAAAACAAAAAAAAAATCGCCTCAGCACCCATTTGCGAAAGACGCGATTTCGAGTGCACAGTCACGTATGGCGTATTCTATGGTATTGCATATTAATATAGACTACATGGGCTATGCATGTAAGTGTTTTC
>JAXIVD010003951.1:12500-37500 GCA_036785275.1 Cancer borealis
TACCAATTTGTCCTTGGTGACCTTGTTTCATTGTAAATATACCGGGGATTTTGAGTGCGTTCTTTGCTCTTGGTCTACCTCCTAGCTGGTTGTAATAATGGTGTAGTCTGTGAATCAGTTGATCGTTAATATAGTCATCTCATAAGGTGTATTTGTCGTGCTGAAGTGTGGATGTTTGTGATGAGATGGAAGTTGTATTTTGGATGTCCTATTTGAGCCACTGGTGGTTCCGAACTTTGCTCTTGTGTTGTATGGTGGCATGTTCGAAGGTGTTGGCTATTGCGATGAGTTGACATATGACGCTGTCTGTCACACTGGCTGCTGCTACTCTGTTACTGGTAGGGTCTATGCATCGTCTGTGTAATATTGTATGGCTCCTATTACAGTTGCAGCCCCCAGCACTCTTCTTCTTTGAAAGCATTGTTCGGTAGGAGTGAGAATCGTCTTTTTTCCCATCGGTATCTTGGTCGGGATTCTAGTTCTGACACAAACTAAGCACTTTCCTGATGGGGTACAGCTGGCTTTGTGGTGGCAAAACCTTTGGCATTTGAAACACCTGAGAAGTATCCTGTCGTATAGACTGATATATAAAGTGACCAAATCCCTAAGGCCCCTTTCACACAAGTGGCAGATGCCACGCCTCGTTTCGGGCACTCGCGGCTTCTGCCGCAGGCTCATTCTCAACAATAATAATGTTATAATTAATATATCTTTACATAATGAAAATACTGGTAATAGGTTATAATGTATATATCTTTAAACAATAATAATAATGGCTATGATTAATATATCGTCCTTGATAACGGTAATACAATATAATTAGTATATATTAAAAGAAGAATATAAATAATACATCATCTTTATATAGCGCTATTAGAATATAATCAATATTTATCAAAGGAATAGCAATAAGCTATAATTAATATATCTTCTTTAAATAGAGCTAATAGAATATAATCAATATATATATATATATATATATATATATATATATATATATATATATATATATATATATAAAATAGTAATAGGCTATAAATAATGGTTGTAGGACCAAAGTACGTATGGAAATAGTTCGTATGTATAAAGTTCGTACGCAATTGTTCGTAAGCAAATGTTCGTAAGGGATAAAGTTCGTATGGAAAAAAGTACGTACGCAAAAGTACGTACGCAAAAGTATGTACGCAAAAGTTCGTATGCAAATGTTCGTATGGTATAAAGTACGTATGTAAAATATTCGTAACGACAAAAGTTCGTCGGGACAGAAGTTCGTATAGAAAAAGTTCGTATGGAAAAAGTTCGTATGCAAATGTTCATACGCAATTGTTCGTACGCAAATGTTCGTCACAGATAAAGTTCGTCTGACAAAAATACGTAAGTAAAAGTTCGTACGCTAAAGTTCGTATACAGATGTTCGTATGGTATAAAGTACGTATGTAAAATATTCGTAATGACAAAAGTTCGTCGGGACAAAAGTTCGTATAGAAAAAAAATCATATGCAATTATTCGTACGCAAATGTTCGTCAGGGATAAAATTCCTCTGGGTAAAGTAGTACGTACGGAAAAGTTCGTAAGCATGTTTGTATGGTAATAAGTCGCTATGGATAGTTGCTATACGAAGATTTTCTATACGAACCTTTGTCCGAAATCCATGAGAAATGGTGGGGTGTCGCTGAGAGCCGACCCTGATGACAACCAGCATCACCACCACCACCACCACTTACTTCGCCTCCACCACCGACAACCAACATCATAACCTTGCACTCTGCCGCTGCCGCCTTCTCGTTAACGCAAAATATATACATTGAGCACACAAACATGATGAGCCATTACCTCCAGGAATTATTTCAAGAATAAAGATCTTGTGTTTCACCACTGGGAGACATTATGGTCGCCAAGTTATGTTAAAAAATGCACACACACACACACACACACACACACACACACACACACACACACACACACACACACACACACACACACACACATACACACATATACACACACGCACATATATATACATATATATATATATATATATATATATATATATATATATATATATATATATATATATATATTATATATATATATATATATATATATATATATATATATATATATATATATATATATATATATATATATATATATATATATATATATATATATATATATATATATATATATATATATATATATATATATATATATATATATATATATATATATATATATATATATATATATATATATATATATATATATATATATATATATTCACTGCTTATTGCCAACATGTAATTATCATCTAGTTAATTATCATTTACTTATTATGCCCTATTGTAAAATCTCTCTTTTGGATGAATTGTCTTTCGATCAATTAACAGTTCGTGGCCTGATAGTCATAAGGTAAACCCTCGGGGTTTTATTTGCCAGTTATATCAGTCAGCTGTGCTCAGTCCTCAATGATCAGCCCATTGTGTGGGATATAGTCTGCGTTGTCGTCCATCAGCTGATGTTGATGATCCAGAGGATGCTTACTCTGAACCTGCATTTTTTTGTGCTATCCCCATCCCCGCCACCACCCCCTCAAAAAAAAGAGAAAACGAAAACTGGCTAAAGATAGACTAATCCCAATTACAATACCATTTATTCCATAGATGACTGGATCACATCTTTCTGCTACTTTCCTGCAGCCAGACAAAACTCAATTAAAGAAAAGAAAATATATATAATGGCAGCTACTTGCCAAACAAAAATAATTTTCCTGACGAAAAAAAAAAAAAATACAGGTTTACATGTCCACACTAAATAATCATAAACTCATAGAAGTACATATAAGGTTCTTTGCCTGCAGCAAATAAACTTCAATCACAAAAAAGAAAGAAATAGAAAGGAACTGCTGTGCACATGACATTTTAGAATGTGAAGTTGTGAGCCACACTGTGCACATAGTCCATGATGTTAATATTTCCATCGCAGCGTCGGTGTGCCAGAGTTGCGAGACGATCACTTAGCTGTTCCCACTGAGGTTTCCGGCGTTTCAGTGCCGCCCCAGCCTGCACCTTTGCCACCTCCACTCGCTAGTGTTCTTCCTCGGCTTGGATTTGTTGGATTAGGCTGAAGACGTTGGGATGGACACCAGCTCTTCCTGCAAACCTCCGGTGCCACCCCTCAATGCTGTTGTTCGTGCGACCCAACCCATCGAGTGTGCGCTGAAACTGGGTCCACTCTTCCGGCTCGTAGGCTGGGGGCCTCCATCTGCCACCAAGCTCGCGGCCTATGTACGTATTCTCGAAGTACGTGACTAGGTTGATGCAGTCGTCTGGCAGGGAACCGGCTACCGCATGAAACGCAGCAGAAATATCGGCGGGGGACAGGAACGCGATAGCCGGCAGGCTCCGCACCTGCAAAGATATTTATCGTTAGTTGTATTAATTGAAAAGGCTTCTGCAGTGAATGTGCGAATGTGAGTGAGAGTCAGTGAGTGTGAGTGAGTGAATGAGTGTAAAAGTGAGTGAATATGCTCGTTCGAGATCAGTCATCACGGTGCCACCGAGGCTCGGGGCGTCTGGGTGACTCTCATGTATGGCTTCGCGCACTTTGCTCAGCACCTAAGAATAAAAGAACATAAGGGAAGCTGCAAGAAGCCCGCAGGCCTACACAAGTCAGTCCCTGTATAAAACATACGTACATACCTATCGTCTTTATCCATAAATTTGCCTAATCTTCTTTAAAAGCTCACTATTGACTGCACTAGCAACCTGATTACTGAGTCTATTCCAGTCATCTACCACTCTGATTGAGAACCAATTTCTTCCTATTTCCTTTTTCTAATCTAACTTTATCGAGCTTGAATCCGTGCTTGAACCTACCTGCCTGTAGATGTGTGCGCTCTTGTCTTGCAGCAGTGCATATGCACAAGGCACTGTTATGTCCAGGACGGTGGCGTGTATTGTATACAGCTGCTGGAAGAGTACTGGAGAGACCTTGAACGTGCCATCAGCTGCCCAGTGAAGACTGTAGACCAGATTCTGCAGCCCCCAGTCACTGCTGTACAGTACTATCCTTTTGTCATTGTAGGCCTCGTCATCGCCGCTATCATACAACAAGAAGCGTGTCGCAGGCAGGCTCCGCAACTCTTAGGTCAGACCAAGCTCGGGTGGTATGACGAGATCACCAATGGTCGCCGGCTCAGCAGGAGCTTGCCTTGCTCGCTTGCGGTAGCGTTTGATGCTGCGGTTAATGTCACCTTCCCGTGGCATGTCAGCCCTGGCAGCCAAGCTCATGTCCCTTTCAGCCGCATCCCTCACTGCAACTGCATGCACTGGCTCCACGGTCCCCTCAGCCCTTTCTTTCACCACAGCGCGTGCTTTTGCACGCTCGATAACAGACTGATTTGGTGCGTGGCTATGCTCCGCTGTTTTCACGAAGCCCTCAGCAGTCCAAATTCCGCGGCCCTTACAACACATGCCCTTCGCCACGCTGCACTTCATGTAGGTCTTGTCTTCCATCACATAATCTGTCACATGGAAAAATCCTTCGTGGGTAATCCGGGACCGCATACATCCCGACACCACCTCCATCTTGAAACAACTATACTAAACGGTCTCAGGTGACCTACAGCAGCCACTTTCGCCCACGTGAAACGCGCTACCTCTGACGATGTCAACGGCAACGACACTAAAAGCAAGATAGACAAGTACGAATACAGATATTGAACGGGTCCTGTACGCGTTTTTTCCCGTTCTGTGACACATTTTTGCACATACTCCTCCGCCTCGCTCTCCTCGTGGTCTGACAGCCAATCACCGATTGTCAGAATCGCTAAACGTGTTGCCAGTTGTGAAACATTTTCTCCAAGACGCTTATTGTAGTAATAGTACTCATTAATGTGAATGCATGTCATTAAATAAAATAATGGATTAAAGAGAGAGAGAGAGAGAGAGAGAGAGAGAGAGAGAGAGAGAGAGAGAGAGAGAGAGAGAGAGAGAGAGAGAGAGAGAGAGAGAGAGAGAGAGAGAGAGAGAGAGAGAGAGAGAGAGAGAGAGAGAGAGAGAGAGAGAGAGAGAGAGAGAGAGAGAGAGAGAGAGAGAGAGAGAGAGAGAGAGAGAGAGAGAGAGAGAGAGAGAGAGAGAGAGAGAGAGAGAGAGAGAGAGAGAGAGAGAGAGAGAGAGCAGAGAGAGAGAGAGAGAGAGAGAGAGAGAGAGAGAGAGAGAGAGAGAGAGAGAGAGAGAGAGAGAGAGAGAGGGTGGTGGGCACTCGTTAAGGAACGGCAAGGATTACTCCACCAGGACAGCATGCACCCCCTCACCAGACCAGACGGGTCCACAGCCACGAGCAGCGAGGATAAGGCCGCTCTCCTGGCAAAAATATTTGCTGAAAAATGCAAGTAGGGGATCCCAACCGCCCCCCACCTGTTCTGCCACGGGAAGCTGACCACACCATCACATCGGTCCTGGTCACCGCAGAACAGGTGGAGAACGTACTCAGGGACGTTGATGTAGGGAAAGCAACAGGCCCTGATAACATCAGCCCCAGAGTATTTAAAAATTGCGCCAAGGAGCTGTCAGGACCATTGGCTACCATTTTGTCTGCCTGCCTCGAGCACAAAAAATGGCCTGCTGCCTGGAAGGAGGCTCATGTGGTTCCCGTCCACAAAAAAGAATCAAAGTCTGATCCTCGTCATTATAGACCCATCTCCCTGCTGTCCGCCGTGGGTAAGGTGTTCGAGAAGATGATTGCAGAAACCATGTGGAGACACCTGAACCACCACAATCTTCTCTCCCCACATCAGTTTGGTTTCAGGCCAGGCCGCTCCACCTCCGACCTCCTCCTTCTTCTCTCACAAGAATGGCAAGACACCCTCGATGAAGGCTTGGACACACTCGTGGTGGCACTGGACATCGCCGGCGCCTTTGATCGAGTGTGGCACTCCGGCCTTCTGGCAAAGCTACGCGCCAAGGGTGTTGATGGAAGTCTGCTAATGCTGCTCGAGGACTACCTTCAAGAAAGGACGCTCCGAGTAGTTCTCAACGGGCGGTCTTCCAAGCCTGCCTGTATAAGGGCTTCAGTTCCACAGGGCTCAGTGTTGGGGCCAGTCCTGTGGAACGTGTACATAGATGACCTGCTCCGTCAGATACCAGCAGTTAAGGCTTATGCTGACGATTGCACCATATTCCTTTCCTATTGCCGTCAGGACAGCCAGCGCGCCGTCGCCGCCGTCAACAAGCAGCTGAAGGCAGCAGAGGAGTGGGGGAAGGTGTGGCAGGTCGACTTCGCGCCGAATAAGACACACGCCATGGTCGTCTCCCGGTCTCCTACTGCTCCTCAGGCAGTGGAGGGACAGCTACGGTTTGAGGGCGTTCGGCTCCTCCTCCAGGATAACATCAAGATCCTGGGAGTCACCATTGACCGGGAGCTGCGCTACGAGCGACACATCACGTCTGTAGCCCGCCAGACCTCTCAGCGTGTGTCTGCTCTTCGCAGGGTGGCGGGAAGCCTCGACTCCCGTGGCATCCTGACTCAGTACAAGGCGCAGATTCGTCCATGTATGGAATATGGTGCCTTGGCATGGATGTTCGGTGTCGCCACTCACACCCGGCGCCTTGACGCAGTGCAGAAACGTGTCCTCCGACTGCTGGGGGAAGAAGCGGAGATCCCTTCCAGCATGACGTCTCTCGAATACCGCAGGGACGTATCAGCCCTGACTGTCTGTCACAAGACTCAGGTGCTGCGCACTCCCCACCTCACCGAGCTGTGCCTGCCGCCTCACCCAGCCCATAGGACGACACGACAAGCAGCAACAGGAAATCAACGTGTGGTGGTGCCCCCTCTCCCACACGTCGCAGCACCAACGGACCTATATGGCCAGGGCAGCTCGACTGTGGAACGGCTTCACGGAGGCCACGCCTGATGTACCACATATGTCCAACCAGCAGGCAAAGATGGCCGCCAACACCTGGAGAGGCACACTCCCTATACCATTCCTGCCCCACAAGTAACATGAACTTTTTAGCGATGTGGTTCTAATATTATGTATTATTATGTATTATAAGTTATTATGTAGTATATGTTTCATGTGTCATGGAACTTTTAATATAGCTGTGCACGCCAATGCACAGCTTTAAGGTCTTTCTGTACATAATTGTGTCATATGTTTAAAAAGAAAAAAAGAAAAAAAGAGAGAGAGAGAGAGAGAGAGAGAGAGAGAGAGAGAGAGAGAGAGAGAGAGAGAGAGAGAGAGAGAGAGAGAGAGAGAGAGAGAGAGAGAGAGAGAGAGAGAGAGAGAGAGAGAGAGAGAGAGAGAGAGAGAGAGAGAGAGAGTTGTGGTGGTGGTGGTGGTGGTGGTCAAGTTCGTGATAGTGTAATTGTAGTACAGTAGTAGTAGCAGTGGTAGTAATAATACACACAAAGGCGTGCGTCTGTGTGTATTACTATAAATACTACTACTACTACTATTTTCCATATACTTCTACTACTACTACTATTACTACTACTTCCCCCATCCACATACTACTACTACTACTACTCTCCTCCATATGCTGCTACTACTACTACTACTACTTCTACTACTACTACTACTACTACTACTACTACTACTACTACTACTACTACTACTACTACTACTACTACTACTCTCCATATGCTACTATTACTACTCCTTTCCATATACTACTACTACTACTACTACTACTACTACTACTACTTCTACTACTACAACAATTACACCACCATCACAACCACTGTAGCAGTCTCCCCTTAAAGACTTAGAGAACGTGTGGTACCCGTTCCCTAAGTATGTAGGTCGAGCAGCCATAACTATTATAAACCTTGTATTTTTCATTATTTTCATTATTCTCATTGTACTCATCATGTATCTTTATTTATGATTTTCTTTTGTATATGTTTATGTATTCTATTGCGCTGCAGACCAGCCCTTCAACATCAACTTGGCGCGCTCTATCCTCAGTCAGCGCGCATACACCATTTACAATAATTATTGTTAAAATTTATATTTTGTTTATAGTTACTATATTTTTGATAATAAATACAGTTGCGCGCGGGTCGCGAGAGAGGGAGGACGTGTTGGCTGTAAGCTCTCACGACGCTCTCACTACACCACCACCACCCCACGATCATGTTGTGAACTCGCATGTCCGACGCGCTTAGTGACACGTGCCCCTCGCTTCCATGTCCTCAGTAACAGTGATAGTGTGTGCCTTGCAACGCCACCATGACCTCAGTGACCAGTGCAGTGCAAGGGCTGGCGCCCGTAGCCACCCCAGGGGTTAAGCGGACGCTGAACCGCTCACTTTCAGCATCACCGGCGGAGACCTCCACGCCGAAGAGGACCGCCCGCAGCTTGGAGCCGGAGTTCTCCCACGCAGAGGAGGCCCCCAGCGATGATAGCGGTCGCCTCGTTATCGACGAGAGCCCCCAGACCGAGGCCCAGCAGGAGGACGAGGGAGGCTGGGAAACGGTCTCGAACTCCCGACGAGGCCCCCGGCCCAAGTTCAAGCTTGTGCACCAGGACGACACCACCAGTGCATACCAGACTGTGGAGCTGCAGCTGGAGAGCGCGCACCCTGTCCTGCGTATAAACGTACGCCCCACGCTCACCAGCGAATACGTCCTCACCCCGAAGGACGACTGGTCGGAGGCCCTGCTGCGCCGCCTCGCCGAGGAAGGGGACCGTGTGATCCTGCTCGACCCCAGCGTGAGGAGGCACAAGGTGGTGCTGGAGCGCTACCCCATCACCCTCCCCCTCCAGGCTGTCGAGGCCCACCCCCACGTGCTCTCGGCAAGACGGCTTCGGGCGCACAGAGACAAGGTCCCCACGAGGCAGATCTTGTTGGTGTACGAGGGGCCGCCGCCCCCCAAGCTGGACCTGGGCAGCTGGGGACGCTATGCCCTGCGCCCCTACCAGGGTGAGCCGGTGAGGTGCTACAAGTGCCAGCGCTTCGGGCACCTCCAGGCCACGTGCCAACACCCCGTCAGGTTTGGCGTATGCAGCCAAGCGCACCCCACGGAGCAGTGCATCGATCGCCACAAGGCCAGCGAGATCACCACGGCACGGTGCCCTAACTGCACCAAGGGGCACCACGCGTGGAACGTGAAGTGCCCCGAACGCATGAGGAGGATGCCACAGGGACACCAGCAGCAGCAGCAGCAGCAGCAGAGGGAACCACATGGCCACCCGCAGCAACAGAGAAACCGCCACCTTGTTCCCGCGCCACCACCAGCCAGGTCAGAATGGGTCACCCACCCACCCCCCACCCCTGGCCGGCCCGGCACACGTCAGGGCGGACCAGGGGAGGGGGAGTGGCAGGCAGCGAGCGGACTACCACAGCAGCAGCAGCAGAGGGAACCCCCCCAGCAACAAGGCAGGCGACGCTTTGTTCCCACGCCACCAGACAGGCCGGCCTTCCACCCGCCCCCCACCCCTCAACGGCCCGGCTCAGGACAGGTCGAGGGAGGGCAGGGGGAGGGGCAGGCAGCGACCAGCAGCCGCACCACCGTTAACTCCGCCCACACCTCCACCCAGCCTCCCACCTCCTTGGTCCCCCAGCCACAGAGGAGGGGGGGACGCAGGGACCGCGCCCACCACGCCCGCCTCGTCGAGGAGCAGCCCACGGCGCTGCCCAATGCCCAACCACCGACAGAGTCTCGACCCTCTGGCCACGGTGAGGGACTGAATGAAGAGGGCAACGCCATTGTAGACGTCATCCTTGTGTGTGTGGTGCGACTGGTAAAGAGGCTGCTTGACCGCCGGCAGGGCACCGCAGCCATCACCGAGCAAGACCTCGAAGCACTCCTCCACGAAGAGATGCTCACCGACGTCTTAGGGGGCGCCCTCCAGCCCCCACCGTCACCTTCAACGACGAGGGAGCCCACCCAACACCCTCTCCACCCACCGCACGCCCACAACCAAGATGGAGGTGCGGAGTGAAAGCACCGCCCACCCAGCCCACGCGCCGGCGCCCACGCTGAGGGTGCTGCAGTGGAATGTGCAGGGCCTCCGCCCCAAGAAACACCAGGTACTGCAAGCCGTCTTCCAGGAGGACCTGGATCTGGTTCTCCTGCAGGAGACACAAATGTGCTGCTGAAGGTGCTGCGAACAGCATCCCCCCCGCGCTGATCGCCGCCCGCGCCCAGCCGGGCGACGGGTGGTGAGGACCGCCACCACCCACCAGTAACAGACAAGCCACGCGCGGGACACACCGCCGTGTCTTGACTCACTACTACATCGGCGGGCTCCCCGCTTTGTGTAACATGTACATTTGTATATATATGCCATGTATAAGTGTACATTATTACATAATAAACCTTTAAAAAAAAAAAAAAAAAAAAAAAGATAATAAATAACCTCAACTGGAGATTGAGTTTTCCTCTCTCCAGTCAACCAACTAGCTACACAAGCACTCCCGAGCACCAGCTCTTACAATTGGTGATCCAGAGTGACTAGCTATGGTTATAGGTGGCATATAGCCTGTGCTATCAAAGAGCACATTTCTCCTAGTGTGATGGCCTGAGTCTCGTAAGACTTATTCGCTAGATCACTCCTTTTGGCAAAAAGTCCTGCCTCCTTTATGGTGTTCGCAGGATTGAGCCTAAGGTCAGGAGAAAATTACACTTCTGTGTAATTGCCACTTATGAGGTTATCCCCTCCCACCCACCCCTGGGCCCGTATCCACAATAATTCTTAAGTCGTTATGTAGACTTAAATCACGATTTGGACTTAAGAATTCATCTTAAGCGCGAAATCCGTCTTAAAGTTGACTTAACTGGCGGTCACGTTAAGTCTGCTGGGGAACGAGCTTAACGGGCCGGAATTACACTTAAGTCGACAAGATGGCCGAATGTCAACAAGTCCGTCACCGCCAACTGAGGATTTACCAGCCTCGAAAAGACATCTTAAACATACTGAGTGACGCCGAGCTGGTGAGGAGATACCGGTTGGATCGTACAGCAGTGCTATACGTGACTGATTTGGTGAGAGGGGCATTGCAGAACCCCACTTCAAGGAGTAATGCACTGACACCGGAGATGAAAGTTCTCATCACACTGCGTTATTTGGCCACGGGCAAGATGCATCTGTGCAATAGTGACGACCTAGGACCAACCCAAGCGTCAGTAAGCAGAGCTATTACTGACACATTGCAAGCACTCACCCAGCCAGAGTTATTGTGTGACTTTGTGGAGTTCCCTCTCACCCTACCTGAAATCCGCCGTAAGCAAGAGGAATTCCAACAAATTGCAGGTTTCCCTGGCGTTGTGGGTGTCATTGATTGCACCCACATCAGGATAGTGGCTCCACGGGACCAGGAACACGCATATGTGAATAGAAAAAATTTCCACAGCATCAACACTCAGTTAGTGTTTGATGCTTCCTACGGAATAATGGATGTTGTTGCAAATTGGCCTGGGTCCACTCATGATGCCCGTATTTGGCGAGAAAGTGGACTCAGAACCCTCTTTGAAGACAACCTTGTACCACCACATTCATGTCATCTGCTTGGAGACAGTGGTTACCCCAGCAGACGACACCTGTTTACTCCCTTCCCTCGGCCACAGACAGATGCACATGCAGCTTACAACAGGTTAGTCTGTTATGTAGTCACTTGTTATTACTGTCATGCTGAGCTAGTACCATTATAACCTAACCTAATCTAGCATTGCATAGTTAGGCATTAGATGGTGCTTATTTGTAGACGTCATAAGTATATTGGTAAAACTAAACAATCACTACTCCAGCCCTTTCTTTTTTTTCTCCTTCCCTACATAGTATACATAGTGTACTCAACACATCTGTGAAGGTTTCAGGCGGCGGAAACCATTATTTACCTCGCAAAACGTCTTTGAAGTTATGTTAGGTTAGGTTATGTTAGGTTGGTTAAGTTAGATTGAGTTATGGTTAGGTTAAGGTTGTTAGGTTAGATTACGGCTATGTTATTATTAGGTTAAGTTAGGTTAGGTACGGTTCAGTTAGGTTCGATTATATAAGATTTTAAAATTTTATTACCCAAAAGTTAGGGTTCTCAACCTTAAATTTTTTTTTCTGGATTTGGGTAATAAAATGTAAAAATCTTATACAACCGAACATAACTGAACCGTACCTAACCTAACTTTACCTAACAATAACATAACCGCAACCTAACCTAACAACCTTAACCAAACCATAACTCAATCTAACTTAACAAACCTAACATAACATTACCTAAATAACTTCAAAGACGTTTTGCGAGGTAAATAATGGTTTCCGCCGCCTGAAACCTTCACAGATGTGTTGAGTACACTATGTATATTATGTAGGGAAGGAAAAAAAAGAAGAAAGGGATGGAGTAGTTATTGTTTAGTTGTACCAGTATATATTATGTTATCAACCATCCCCACACACACAAAAATGGAAGAAAAAAAAAAAAAAAAAAAAAAAAAAAAAAAAAAAAAAATATATATATATATATATATATATATATATATATATATATATATATATATATATATATATATATATATATATATATATATATATATATATATATATATATACAAACACATTTATATATTTGGTGCACTTGTGCCTTTGACAGTTATGTATTGAGTAGGTATCAATTAGCATTCCGACAAAATTTCTGGTAGTGACACATTGGCCAATATGTAATGGGTCTCATACTCACCACATGATGTACATTCACAGCCGCGGTTACATTAGTGACATGAGTGGACTCACGACCAGCCAATTTGATTGGCAAAATGATTCACAGGAAGAAATAATTGTGAACATGGGCCTTGTCGAATGCAAGGAACATTGCTGCCACATTATATTATCTGTCAGAAGATGAGGTAATGCTTGCAATTGTACATCTGTAATAAATGTCCCATCCCTTTCTTAACAACATACTCCTCTTTCAGGGCACATAAGAGGACAAGATCCGTTGTGGAACGCGGAATCGGCCAGCTCAAAAGGCGGTTTCACGTTCTCCATGGTGAAATCCGCCTCACACCTGCGAAAACCTGCCAAATAATAGTTGCATGTGTCATCCTGCACAACATATGTAAGAGGAGAAATATCCAGCTGCCGGATGACCTTATTGCAGACCCTATTGCTGAGGTGGAGGAAGAACAGCAAGGCCAAGAAGGTGTGCAATTAACCATCTTCATTTATTCATACTTGTACAACTTCTAGAGTATATAGTCAGACTGGACCCATCCTCAGGTATACGTACATATGTGGTAAGAAACACCTCTCGCCACATCTGTACGTATACCTGAGGATGGGTCCAGTCAGAGTACCCGATACGTTGTACAAGTACGAATATATGAAGATGGGTTTACTGTGGATTTTTACGTTCATCGTCAACTTATATATATATATATATATATATATATATATATATATATATATATATATATATATATATATATTATATATATATATATATATTATATATATATATATATATATATATATATATATATATATTATATATATATATATATATATATATATATATATATATATATATATATATATATATATATATATATATATATATATATATATATATATATATATATATATATAATATATATATATATATATATATATATATATATATATATATATATATATATATATATATATACATTTTCAATAACACTATCTGATTATAACGCATTGCTATTACGTATTGTAGGGCACTACTTTGATAGTTTTTCATAAATGCTTATTTGCTTTCCTATAGTACAACTACCAGCTGGTGCGGCGAATGGGACCCACTACAGAGAGCAATTCTGCAACCTACACTTCCGGTAAATAATCAGCTAATGCACTGCATATGTTGTAGATTTCATCTTCCACTCACCCCTAACCTGATCATATAGGTACTCTTTCATTTGTCACACCTTACTTTATAAGGCTTCATAGCATCAACAACTAATCTCTTGGCCTTTCATACATTGCCCCATCACAAGCAGTTTGTAGGCTTGTAGTGAAGTCTATGTCATGAATGTTGCATTAATGATATCTTTTTATGTTTTTTTGTAGTGGGGAGCAATAACTCGACTCCAGGAAAGGAAACACAAAATACAACAATCAGTACTACACTATATTTTAGTGCTCATATGCACACCCCACAGGAAGGCTGCAGTGTTGGCCATCCCATCCAGCAGGAGCACACATGCCATCCTCCTCTTGTTGGGTGACCAGCTGAAACAGAAAGCAAATAAATGAGGCTGTGAATGAAGTGTTCCAATTACCGCAAGCATGACACTGGAAAACAGACAAGTGTTTACAGGACAAAGATGTATTGGAAAGAGGGTGAAATGGTGTAGTGATGCATTTGTGTGTTATGTGATGCTGGAAAATGTGCAGTTTTGTGATTTGTAATTATATATTACTGTACGTGTTGTGTGCGAGGTTACTCATATAAACACTGAACTGTTGTTATGTAAGATGCTGTTATTTTTATTGCTGCATGACTTTAGATAATCAAGCAGCTTATGTGTCAAAATGTACTCAATACATTTAAATGCATACTCATCATACTAATTATTTACCTCCTAATTCTGGTTGAGCGCTAGGGTGTATGCCTCTGTTGCCTTGGTGTACGCCACCAAGGCACGCTCGTATTTCTCCAACATCCGGCTGAATAGAGCCAAACCTTCTGTACAGCCGTGTGCACCGGCTGGGCAGACAGGAGGGATAGAAGCTGGCATCGTTGGAAGTGGCAGTGGTTGGGCGGGTGGAGGCTGCATGTGGCGAACCACAACAACCTCACTGGCTGGCTCCTCAGCCAGTGAAGGCTCTTGTGACTGCACCACATCCTCCGTGCCAGCTACCATATTGGTGGCTGTGGCTGCGGCTGCGGCAGCTCTCCTAAAATATAACAAATTCTGCCTTAACTGCATAAACATATGATGTATCAAGTACCCTACTGCAATATGGTGCAGTTATACATGAAACAACAAATGGAAACACTAATTTAAGCATAATAAATGTGGTCAATAACAACACCATCAGACTTACTGTAGTAACACCAGTTGAACCTATCAATCCTGCATTAGACACTAATCACCAACAAATGATTTGCCTCATTACTTCGGTCATAACAACTATTAACATAAGATAGCACTATAATGGTACAAGCCATAGGAGGTTAAGCGTAGACACTTTCCACTAACAGAACATTTCCCAACATTACTTTTGTCATGACAGTCATAAATATAATGTTGTATAATTGTGCTACAAAGCATAAATAGTAGTTACTGAAACTGTCTTCATTAGTTTGGCCAGCTTACCTTGCATGCCAGTAACTGCTGTCGATACGGGTCTGTGTGGAAACACCGTCCACCACAACTTGGTCTTCCCCCAAGACCCGTAATACTGCTTCACTAACAACATCTAAAGTTATTTTGATAGGACTGCCACCACCTGTACCATGGAATAAAAAAGTATTTAAAGGTCGGATTGTGGCCAACTGTATATTTTATTTAGAGTTACCATTCATTTTTTCACAGTACAGTAATAGTTTAATATTTCATAAACTAACAATCAAATATCTCCAAAACTAAAGAATCTACTTGTCTTACCTTAGAAATGCATTAAAGCTAACATTTAACCCTCTTGGAGATCATATAGATAAGTAAGATATACAAAACAGGTTTTCCATACAAAGTGAAACAATAATATCATCACTTGGGTGGATGCGCCATGAGGTTAGGTTTAGTTCTAAAATTATAATTGAGGGGCCACAATCTACTTTGCTCGGTTAGGTCATTATTTAAATTTGTTTTCCAAGAGGGTTAAGGTTTTCCAAAAATATTTCCAAGATAAGATTACAATTACATTCTTTAGGAGGTATCAACTTTCTCATTGCTACTAACCTGTCTTATTTAACTCCCGTCTCACTGTGGCAGAATTCTTCAGGGCAGTTGTCTTGATATTCTGCCATTTCTTTTCTACTTCAACCTGTGTTCTGCACAGGTTGAAGGCAGAGTTGAGCCGGGCAGTCACATCAGTCCAGCTTGCCTTCTTGTCCTTTAAAGTAAGGGTGCTGCTAAACTTACCCTTAATCATCGCATGGTTGATACCAACCATCTCAACCATGAAAAGGGTTTCCTCCTCCTTCCAGTTGGAAGAGCGCTTCCTTTTGTTGGAAGGAGCTTGCTCTGCGGAGTTCATCTTCACGTTTAGAGAGTGCTTTAAACATGGCGCGTAGTGCTCATAATGTAAACATAAAAACGAAAGATTGTCGCCTTGCGCGGTAAATATAAAAACCGTATTAAACTTTAGACGCAAGCTTATAATGCCAATATTCCTTACGTATATCATCACTTTTCATGTTTTGTCTAGTAATATTCAATATTTATTCATTGATAAACTGGAATTCCGCTGTTTTAAAAAAATTATGTTTTGCTAGAATACTTTTTCATACTGCGCTACTTCTTATACTTAAGATTAAAACTTAAGTCAAATCTTAAGTTTCACTTAATTTTCTTCGCGCTAAGTGAAACTTAAGTCCAATTTTAAGAATTTTTGTGGATACGGGCCCTGGCACCCTCTGTGCCATTTCAGACGCCGTCACTGCGTCTTCGGCACGGCCTATGCGCGTTAAGCGCGGCCCATGTTTCCCTAGACGCCTTTCCTGCGTCTCCAACGGCCTCAAGCGCCCTTTGTGCGGCCCCTACCATCTTTGACGCCCTCTCTACGTCATTGGTATGGCTCCATGAGCATTTCTGCTCGGCCCCAGTGCTCTCAGCAAGCCCACAGAGCGGCCTTATGTGTCTTCAACACACCCCTTTGCACCCTCAGTGCAAATTAATGTCCAATCCCTGTCCCCCCGCCTCGCGGCGTTAAAGTGATTAACTACACCATCACCACTCACCGCCCTGTGGATTACTCATCGCTCTGTGGATTACTCATCGCCCTGTGGATTACTCTATCTCCCGTGGATTACTTACCTACAGTGCATAGTGCTCCCACCTGTGTTCAGTGAGTCCCCGGCGTAGTTACAGTGCCACAACATTACTCAGTGTTGCAGTGTTACATTACAGTGCCTTCCCGGACACTCAGTGCTTTAGTGTCCACCAAGGTGCCCTACATGGGACGTGTTTATACACCAGTGTCACTGGTGTTACATGGTTCGTTTCCTGAGCCACCGCGGCCCGTTCACGCCAGTGCTTCTGCCACTCAGTTCAACAATCGACTTCACCATGCCTGACAACGACGACCTCCACACTGCAGCAGCCGTGACACTCAGATCACCACCTTTCTGCCCACAGAACCCGTCTATGTGGTTCGCTGTTTTGGAGTGCGGATTTAAGGCATCCAAAATCTCCAATAGCCTCACCCAGTTCACCCATGCTGCTAGCCTCCTGCCTCCTGACGTCCTTCCACAAGTCTCCGACGTTATATCAAAAGCTTCCACCTCCACCACTCCTTATGAAGACCTGAAGACTGCTCTACTCTCAACACTTCAGTCTTCTATTGCCACCCGCCTCAAAGAGCTGTTCGCCAAGGATGAGTTGGGTGATGAGAAGCCTACAGACCTACTACGTCGCATGAAGCAGCTACTCGGAGACAAATACGACACCTTTGACGCCGAGTTGTTCAAACAGCTGTTTTATCAACGTCTGCCTCCCGCTACACAGCTCGCCCTTTTCAGCATCAAGGACAGCCTAGACCCTAATGCTATCGCTAAGTTGGCAGACGACTTTATGGCAACCATCCCTACACCACAGGCTTCTTCACTGTCCTCAGTTACTACTCCTCAGGACAACACTCAGTTCGCTCAGCTCACCAAGCTGGTATCCCAGCTAACGACTGAGGTCACTTCCCTCAAGAGGCAGTTCCAGGACCGCCAACGGTCCCGCTCCCCAACTCCTCAACACCGCCAGCACCGTCAGCACCGTCCCCGCTCGAGAAGCCCAGGTCTTTGCTGGTACCACAGTAACTACGGCGACAGAGCCTCGAAGTGTGCCGCCCCATGCGCATACAAGGCGTCAAACAAAAAGGGCGAGTATTAGTGCAGCGCGCTGCTCGCCAACCCTCAGCGCTGCTCCACCTTCACGCCAGTTGCTCTAACATAAGGTTCCTGATTGATACCAGCGCCGACGTCAGTATCATCCCCGCGACCGCCAATCTACGAACCCTATCTCCCATCTTGCATCTCTTCGCCGCTAACGGGACCAAGATACCGGTCTACTCACGGCGCACCTAGCAACTGAACCTCTACCTCCGACGTTCCATCGAATGGACCTTCTACGTCGGGAACGTCTCGCAGGCAATCCTCGGAGCAGACTTTCTAAGGCACTTCAACCTCTTGGTGAACGTCAAAGGTCAAAAGTTGGTAGACCCACTCACCTCCGTCTCCTCCACAGCACAACCAGCGCCAGGTAACAGCACGCACTTCGCTGTCATCCAAAAGGACCACCAGTTTGCTGACCTGCTTAAATCTTTCCCTACGCTGACCCAGCCTTACTCAGCCAGCTTGCCTGTCAAACACCACGTCATGCATCACATCGAGACAACAGGACCACCAGTACACGCCAAGGCCCGTCGTTTAGCTCCAGAACGCTACCGACAAGCCAAGGCCGAGTTCGAGTCTCTGATGCGCCAAGGTATTGTGCGGCCAAGCAGCAACAACTGGTCATCAGCCCTCCACGTCGTCCCCAAGAAAAACGGCGACATACGGCCCTGTGGAGACTACCGTGCCCTCAACTCTCACACCCAGATGGATAGATACCCCGTGCCAAACATCCAGGAGTTCTCGTCCCAGCTCGCTGGCTCCGCCATCTTCTCACGCATAGACCTCGTCAAGGCCTTTCATCAGATTCCAGTACACCCTGACGACATACCAAAGACCGCCATCATCACGCCCTTCGGTCTATTTGAGTATGTCAGGATGCCCTTTGGACTCATGAATGCGGCCCAGATCTTCCAACGTTTCATTGACGAGGTTCTTCGAGGCTTGCCCTTCTGCTTCGCGTACATCGACGATCTACTCATCGCGAGCCGAGATGAAGCCTCACACCGACAACACCTTCACCAAGTCCTCACCCGCTTACAAGACTATGGCGTACAGATCAATGTGGACAAGTCTGAGTTTGGTGTCACCTCTCTCACCTTCCTCGGCCACACTGTAACTCCAGCAGGCATCGCTCCACTCCTTACGAAGTGTGAAGCCATTCAGCAGTTCCCGAAGCCGTCCACCCAGCGCAAACTCAAAGAATTCCTGGGTATGATTAATTACTACAACCGCTTCATCCCACATTGCTCTCTCCTGCTTCAACCACTCTACGCCATGGTCAAGCCCTGTAAGCGTGGCCAGTCTGTCACTCTCAATTGGACTCCAGACGCTGACGCTGCTTTCCTGGCAGCTAAGAAGTCCCTCAGCGACACAGTCATGCTGTCTTTCCCATCTCCTGACGCTGAAACTTCCATAGTGACAGACGCCTCCGACACTGGGACTGGTGCCATCCTTCAACAACTCGTCGACAATGCCTGGAAGCCGATTGCCTTCTTCTCACAGAAGCTCAACACGGCCGAAACCAAGTACAGCGCATACGATCGAGAACTTCTCGCCATCTTCAAAGCTGTCAAGCGTTTCCGCTACTTCATTGAAGGCCGTCGCTTCCATCTGTACACCGACCACAAACTGCTTACTACTGTTTTCCTGAGAAACAAGGATTCCTACACTCCACGGCAGTTCCGCCACATGGACTACATTTCTCAATTCACCACCGACATTAGGTACATCAAAGGTGCAGACAACGCTCCAGCAGACGCCCTCTCTCGCAACATTACTGCTGTGACGTCTTCTCTTGATTACGCCGTCATAGCTGCTGACCAGTCCGGCGACGCCGAACTGGACAAGCTACTGCACAACCCGGCGCTCAAGATGAAGAAACTTACGCTCCCAGGCACCAAGGTCACTCTCTACGCTGACGTTTCTACAGACGCTGTCCGTCCATACCTGCCACAGCGACATCGCTACCAGGCCTTCCGTCAGCTTCACGACCTCTCTCACCCTGGTATCCGAGCTACACAACACTTGATGACGTCTCGTTTCATCTGGGAGGGCATCAACAAGGACATCAGACTCTGGACTCGTACCTGCACCAACTGTCAAGCCTCCAAGGTGACTCGACACACTCACTCTCTGCCCGGCACTTTCACACCCGTCACGGAGAGATTCGACCACATCCACATTGATCTGGTCGGTCCCCTGCCACCCTCTGCCGGTCATCGCTACATCCTCACCTGTATGGATCGTTTTACACGTTGGGCCGAAGCCGCCCCCATCGCTGACATCACAACGGACACCGTTGCCCATGCTTTCATCGCTACTTGGGTCTCCAGGTTCGGTGTCCCTCTCAGCCTCACCTCAGACCGCGGCGGCCAGTTCGAGGCCAACGTGTGGAACAAGGTCATGACCCTGCTCGGCATCCACCGCTACAGGACTTCCAGCTACCACCCTCAGGCCAACGGCATGGTCGAACGGTTCCATCGCCAACTGAAGTCCTCCCTCATGGCTTCCACCCAACGAGAGAACTGATCCCTGGCTCTCCCCATTGTTCTCCTCGGCATCAGGTCCTCCCTAAAGGAAGACCTGCATCACTCCTCGGCTGAGCTGGTTTACGGCACCAACCTTAGGCTCCCAGGCGAACTACTGGTTAAAACACCCGACCCTGCACCCTGCAGTGCCCAAGACTTTGCCTCCCGCCTCAAAGGTGTCATGAGAAACCTTCAGCCAGTGCAGCCTCGTTCTTCCCCGATGAGGACCTTTGTGAGTCAGGACCTCGACACCTGTACCCACGTCTTCATACGCGTGGATGCCGTCCGCCGTCCTCTAACACAGCCCTACCAAGGACCTTACCTCGTCCTGAGACAGACCAGGAAGACTGTCACCATTGACAGGAACGGCGTTCAGGACGCGGTGGCCATCGACCGAGTCAAGCCGGCATATCTGTTGGCCCCAGACATCTCTACCATTAAATCGGCAGCACAGCAACAGCAGCACCGCACCACCAAGATATCTTTCCTCCTTCCTCGTCACTAGGGGGGGGAGTATTGTAGCAGTCTCCCCTTAAAGACTTAGAGAACGTGTGGTACCCGTTCCCTAAGTATGTAGGTCGAGCAGCCACAACTATTATAAACCTTGTATTTTTCATTATTTTCATTATTCTCATTGTACTCATCATGTATCTTTATTTATGTTTTTCTTTTGTATATGTTTATATATTCTATTGCACTGCAGACCAGCCCTTCAACATCAACTTGGCGCGCTCTGTCCTCAGTCAGCGCGCATACACCATTTACAATAATTATTGTTAAAATTTATATTTTGTTTATAGTTACTATATTTTTGATAAAAAATAACCTCAACTGGAGATTGAGTTTTCCTCTCTCCAGTCAACCAACTAGCTACACAAGCACTCCCGAGCACCAGCTCTTACACCACCACCTTAACACACACACACACACACACACACACACACACACACACACACACACACACACACACACACACACACACACACTCTCTCTCTCTCTCTCTCTCTCTCTCATCAGGGTCGGCTCTCAGCGACATCCCACCATTTCTCATGGGTTCGTAAGCATGTTTGTATGGTAATAAGTCGCTATGGATAGTTGCTATACGAAGATTTTCTATACGAACTTCTGTCTGAAATCCATGAGAAATGGTGGGGTGTCGCTGAGAGCCGACCCTGATGACAACCAGCATCACCACCACCACCACCGCCTACGAATATTTTACATACGTACTTTATACCATACGAACATCTGTATACGATCTTTACGTACGAACTTTTACTTACGTATTTTTGTCAGACGAACCTTATCCCTGACGAACATTTGCGTACCAACGTTTTGCTTACGAACATTTGCATACGAACTTTTTCCATACGAACTTTTACGCGTACGAACATTTTTCTAACGAACATTGGCACGACGAACATTTAACCCTACGAATTTTTTCCATAAGGAATTTTTTTCATTACGAACTTTTTACAAGACGAACTTTATACCCTACGTACTTTATCCTGACGTACTTTAGGCAAACGAACTTTATCCTACGAATTATTGCCATACGAAGTTTTTCTATACGAACTTTGGTCCGGAACCCATAAATAATATATCGTCTTTAAATAGTGCTCATTAAATATAATCAATATATTGAAATAATGGTAATAGGCTACAATTAATATATCGTCTCTTAAAATCAGTAATAAAATATAATTAACAACTTCAAATAATGAAAATAGGCTTTGATTAATAGTCATTAAATAACGGTGTTAGAATAAAATCAAATTATTTTCAAATACTGGTAATAAGCTGTAATCAATATTTTCAAATACCGGTAATAGGCTATAATAACTATCATCAAATACTGTTAATAGATTATTAATATGTTTTCAATATCTATAATAGGCAATAAATAATATATTGTCTTCACATAATAAGTATCTAAAGACAATTTTTTAATATACATTATTGAAAGTTCACCTGATGGAGAGTATAGTGCATACCAGCTTTTCCAGTGATGCAAACAAGGTGGTGGTGTGTTCTTCCTAATGTTGACTGACATATAACCACATGATGACCCGCCTAGTGTGAACTCGCCCATAGAAACACATGACCACCAAGACCGCGACGGCTTTTCTGCCGTCTCGGTCTTGCTGGCTGGACGGCAGGACGCGGCAGCCGCGACGGCAAAACTGCCATCGCGCCTCCGTGTGAATGCTCCCATAGGAGTCAATTGAAAGCTACGCCGCGGCGGCAAACGCCGGACGGCAAAAACCGCTCGTGTGAAAGGGGACTAACTCCAATGGCTCCTCAATACGCTCTGCACAGTAACGTTGTGTTGGTTCTCCACTGCTTGTGCTGCATCTCTCTGCTGCTAGGACTAGTGATTGTTTCAAGATATGTGATAGGGTCATCAGTGGGGAATACCGTATGAGGATTCACTCTGTGGTTCCTAAAATGCCGTTTACATCTTTATTGGCTTGTCGTTCACCTCCTATGGACTCTTGATGAAATTGTATGTGTTTTGTGCCAGCTAAATTTCTCCCTCTATGTTATACGTTTTCATGGTGTTCGTTTTATTCCTGTTCATTATTAGTGACTGGTTCAAGTCTCATATTTGAAGATGTGGCGTTGCCGTCATCACTATCACTATAGTCTCGTGTTTATGAACATTCATGTTTGCTATTCGCCGTTGTAAGCAGGCTACAATAATCTCCGTAGAAGCTGTTCTTCTATGGTCTAAGGGCTTTTCCCTTATCATCGCGGCAGAGATCTCTCCCTGCATCGGGACAAATTGACCTCAACTGTTCGACATTGCTGTATATATATATATATATATATATATATATATATATATATATATATATATATATATATATATATATATATATATATATAGATAGATAGATAGATAGATAGATAGATAGATAGATAGATAGAGAGAGAGAGAGAGAGAGAGAGAGAGAGAGAGAGAGAGAGAGAGAGAGATAACAAGAATTTTTTTATTACACAAGTACAGTGTTTACGTCTCATCACCTACGTGCGTTAATTACTCCTTAATACCTTACATCAGTTCCCGTTACAAATAACCTGCTGCAGTTCCCCGCGCTCTAAATAGATGTCGTTGTTGTTTCGTACCACACACACCAGGCAACTGTAGCAGAATTTCCTTACCTATCCTTCAGAGTCTTTGGTCAAGAGATTCTGGTAATGAATAATGTCATGAGTGACGTCAGTACTCAACCATCTCGCTGATTGGCTACTTCCCTGAGCCACCCGATATCTAGTGCATAACAACTTGGCACTCTGCTGGCGGGCTGAGAATCGAGTGTATATAATAAGTGTTGTTGTTTTTAAAACTTTTGCTATTATGACATAAACGTAAAAATTAATAGATACATCCATGCCAACAGAGGCAGATAAGAACGCATGTCACTCCAGTCTTAACCAATCACCAATACCCGTTGTCGTTGGCAACCGTATTTCAACCAATCAGAAGTAGTTTCTTGATGCCGAGTTAACAATGCCTAAAAAATCGTAAAATTACCAGCGTCTGCACACATATTAGAACTGTTAGTAAAGTATTGAGTGTGGACCGCGTGTTACGTGTTGGTCTGGGTGTGCTGAGGCGTGGTTAGTAGTGTTACTGAAATCCGTGAAGAAATGGAAGAATGTGTCGCAGGAGGCAATGGTGATTTAAGAGAGCCTGACTGCTGTGAAAGTAATTATGGAGTTTTAAAGGAATGAGGTATGTAAGGAATTGTATTTTATTAACTGTTCCCAGGTAGACACACACACACACACACACACACACACACACACACACACTGCATTCCGTCTCGCACATTGGCACTATCCACGCGTGATAAGCACTTAGTTTGACTTTAATAGCCGTAATAATTACATGCTATAAATCTTAAGTAATAGCCGTCTTCCCCTTCCATACCTTATCCACACTACCTCCTGTAATTGCTTAATGGTTGCCCCTCGTGTTCCTGCCTGTGTTCCTATTACGCTGTTCAGTGACGTGTATACCTGCAGTCTTGACGCTTCAATATTTTGACCATATGCGAGAAAAGCAAAGGATTTATACTAGATCAGTGGAGGAATTAATGGAAATTGGTGAAGTGTATTTGGGTGAAGGAACGTACCCAGGCTAGTGACCCGTGATTTAAATGTGAACACCCATTCCTGTCGCATCCAATATAAACCTGTGGAAGACACTAAAATATTATTAGAATAATACAAATTCCAAGGCGTTTATGTTGTATTTTTCTCACGAAAGGCGTCGGGAAGGTAAAGGGAGAAGCGATCGTGGAATAAAAGGAAGAAAACGGAAAAGAAGGCAGAAGGTAATGGAAAAATAGGAAAAGCAGAAGGCAAAATTAATTAAGGTCGGAGTGAGGTGGAGGGAGATAACAAGGCACCGCTTACTTCCTGCTGCG
>JAXIVD010003952.1:5000-7500 GCA_036785275.1 Cancer borealis
GATTTTCTCTTCATACCTTAGTTGTGTGGTAATATTTTCATCATGTCTTGTATCTTCACTTTATCACGGATGTGGTAGTTCTCAATAACATGGGAGAGTCAGTTACGTCGAAAACCGTACTCTCATATAAGATGTTTTCTAGTGTACTATTGTTATTATCGCTAACATTGTCGTTGTCCAATTTCTCCTTCCATCTCGGACACAGATTCCTGGAGAGACCTCATCTTCGCCTCACCGCTGAGGAGTTCCCGCCTCACGTGGTGCTGCAGCGAAGGATGGAGCCGGCTGGCGGGACGAAGATTGTTTTCACCGGCGCCATGATGAGCGTCCTTGATGTCCTCGCTCAGTCTCTCAACTTCAGGTACCATGAACTGCAGAACTCTAGTCTTCCTATTGGAAACAATACTGTAACATGAAATCATGTTCTATATGTGGTTCTTGTCTTACAGCTACAGCCTCGTGCGTCCGCCTGATGGTTCCTTCGGCACCAGGCTGTCAAACGGCACGGCCACCGGGATGGTGGGTATGGTGGGCCGTCAGGTGAGGGTTCATAACTAAAAACTTGTCACTATTACTTTTTTTACATACTGTCACCATGATCACAATTATTATCTCTTCCAAACCCAAACTCATCCCCCGTCTATCGGTCTGACAGGAGGTTGATCTCGGACTGGGTCCTTTCGGCATCACTCCAGCACGCTCCAAGATCGTGGACTACACCGCGCCTGTAGTAAACGATTACCTCAGGATCTTGGCTGGCAGAGGCCGGCCTGAAGTGGACCCGTGGGGCTTTCTCCTGCCCTTGGCGCCCCTTGTGTGGGTTAGTCTCCTTGGGGCGTTGATGGTGCTGATGGCCATCGTTCTCTTACTCGGACGCTGCGCATCCCTCCAGCCCCCGGCCATCGCCCCCTACGTGAGGGTGATGCTGCAGGAGAGTAAGTGAGCACCTTCATTACAATTTAAAGGCATAAGGAACAGTTTTCCTGTTGATGAGGTTATCATGCTGATCGTGATAGTTTTGTTTGACTCGTATGATTTTTCTTAAGAAATATTTGATTTGGTATAGGTAGAGGTTTGGTTACAGTTTGTCTACTAGTTTCATGCCGTAATTTTTCATTTATGTTTTGTCTTGCATGCCACCATTATATATCTAACCTTGGAACACAATAACAATGTTACTGGTGTTAGCCTTGTAACCTATAAACTTTATCTTGCATGTCTGAGGTAGGGCACCATGTCTCCCTGTTTTTGTATTATGGTATTGCTTAACTGTGATAACCAACTGCACGGTAATGTAGCTCTGCAATTGGAATATGACAACCATCTCATTCCGTGAGGGTTTTATGTTAGTGTGGATAGAGCGTAATCCGACCTAGCTGCGGCCAAGGACACAACCAGTCAGACTCAACTCAGTATGGGCCGAGCCGTCCACACGTAAGCTAGGATGGGTCAGACAGCTTCAGGGTATGAGAGGGTTGTCATACAGCATTACCACAGCTACGTTCTGTCTCTGTTTTGCACATCTGATCTCTCTCTTTTTTTTTTTTTTCTCTCTCTCTCTCTCTCTCTCTCTCTCTCTCTCTCTCTCTCTCTCTCTCTCTCTCTCTCTCTCTCTCTCTCTCTCTCTCTCTCTCTCTTTTTCAGACTCGTGGTTGCCGGCGTTGTTGGGTTGGGAGCGGCTGGTCCTTGGAAGCTGGATGCTGGCCATGCTTGTGGTGACTCAGAGCTACACAGGTAACTTGATGTCCCTCTTGGCGGTTCGCTACATCCCGCAGCCCTTCCAGACGCTGAGGGCATTGCTGGACGATACTGGCACCACCATGGTCTGGGAATACGACACCGCCTATGTCAACTACTTCCGCGTGAGTGTACTACATCCAAGATAAGTTACTTCTGTGCTGCCGCGCAAAATAACACATTCCACGTCCACCTCGTCTTTTCAGTGACGACTCAGTCACTAACTCTTCTGTTTAGTTCACAGCTCACATTTATATGATAAAACCGTTAATTTCTCTTGTTCTATAACCACATAGATACTACATTGATTTTGTTCATGTCTGATAATATTTTGCTTTGCTTAAGGAATATAGTTGTTTTTGTGTGTCTATGTTCTATGTGTTTGCATGCTCAATAGTTTTTCTATCAGTGCAAGGATCCAGTAATTTATTAGGAAATTCACAATTGCATTGTAAAATGTTCCTATTATGTAACCATCATGCCATTGTAAGCATTGCAAAGCTTATGCCTGCAACAACATCACAGGAAGAATATGGAGTGATGATTAAATAATTTCATGTTCGAAAAATTTCTTTGAACAGCGTAATTATAACATCATGTGTGGTCACGACTTTCATGCTACATGACCCTTGCACTACCTTCAGACAACAGAGATCGGCATCCTGCGGGAAGTACGAGAGTCCGATGCTGCAGGCAAAATTCACTACGTGTTAGCAACGGCATACCCGGACATGCTGCGACAGCTGGTGCAACCTGGAAGTCA
>JAXIVD010003952.1:12500-17500 GCA_036785275.1 Cancer borealis
GAGCGGGCCGGGTTCGTGTGGTTATGGGCTTCGGGGATGTCAATACGAAACATTGCCATTGTTAGCGGCACCAGCATTACAACTGTCTACAGGTGGATCCGACGCTGGCAGCGGGAGGGTCACGTAAATAGCAGGCCGAGGATCGGACGACCAAGATTAGTGATGAGGAAGGGCGATGCCCCAGTACAGGTGCGGCACATATCTTCAGGGTCCTCCTGGCCAACTACGGCCAGCGTGCACAGCTCGTCGCCTCACCATGACCCGTGGAACTTCCAGTTGTATCATATTACTGGATGGACCCCCAAAGGATTTGCTGGACAATGTGCAAACTACCAGGTGGAACCCAGGTCAGAAAGAGCGTTGAGTTTCGCCCTTCTTGAAGCGACACAACCCCCACACCACCCAGACCAACGCCAGCCAAGGAAAGGGTTGACCAGCACCTTCAATGTGACGCAAAAATAATGTTGAGGAAGACTTTTCCTGCAGTAAAATACAGATCTAATGTTACATTTGTATCCTTACGCCCCATAGTCCTAGTATTACAACTACAATTCTATGACATCCACGTGCAATATCATTCCTGCCTCACATAAGTGAACCAATTGAAGATACACTTAACTCTGTCTTGTGTAGTGGGTTCTCATTTACGTGAGTCGACACACGCGGCAGTATCTCCACACACACACACACACACACACACACACACACACACACACACACACACACACACACACATGCATACATACACATACACACGCACACATGCACACACACACACACACACACACACACACACACACACACACATACACGCTGACACACACACACACACACACACACACACACACACACACACACACACACACACACACACACACACACACAGCGGTAGATGGGTATTGGCTTAATAATCGCCGCTTTGACTGTTTAGATGGTTGTCTATTACACATACCGTCCATACTCCACATTCTTAAATTTTTTAAAACTTATGGTCAGTGGTAGTCAATGAATGTAATATTATTTGTTACTTGACCTGCAGGAGGGTGTGTACGCCTGATGTTCATGGCGTCGCTACCATTTCGAAAACACATCATGCTGTTGGCGTGTGTGGGAATATTGACGAGCCTCACCTCAAGCAAGCCGCCGCGCCCCCACGGTAAGTCGTCCGATGCACTGCTGCACGACACCTGGGCACCGTGCCACGATACACGCACCGCCAAAGTATTCAGAGAACTTATGAGTCCTTCTCTGTCCGTCCTGTGCCACGATTCATCGCCATTCAGGGCGTGGAGAGACGCTGGAGGCTGCAGGAGCGGCGGCAGCAGTGCTGGCCAGGGTGTGGCAGCCACACTGTTGTGTCATTCTGCTGACGGACGGCGTCGCCTCAACTCCCTCTGTGGCCTCGGTGTGTTGGCAGTGTGTGTGTGTGTGTGTGTGTGTGTGTGTGTGTGTGTGTGTGTGTGTGTGTGTGTGTGTGTGTGTGTGTACTGTTGATGTTCTTCATCTCAGTTGTATTGAATTACTCGTCTCTACTTTCTTTAAAGGTATTCACACTTGATTTCCTTTAAATTGCATTTACATTTACACCTAAACTCTAATTCCATCAGTATGATGAGTGTTCAACGCTATATGACCTTCGATGTAGTGGTGCTTTGCTTCTTCTCTTCAAGCAAGAAGTGAGTCTCGCCGTGTGACACTGGTGGTCACATTCATTCTTTGACTTGGTGTTCCCTTCAGGGCCTGAAGCAGCTGGCGGCGCCCTGGGGAGCAGCAGTGTTGGAGGCGGGGCCTGAGGGTGCTGGACCCGACGGGACCTTGGCATTGCTGCGTCGCGCCCTGCACCGTGCACGCATGGTAAGAGTCACGTGCGCGGCAGCGTGGCTAGGCTCCCATCAGGCCGCCACGGCGTGATCTTCCAGCCGGGAACTGACAGGGTGTCGGGTGGTCCACAGGTGCGGCGGGTGTCGTGGTGTGTGGTGGTGATGGTGGTGAGCGACGACCCTTCCTTCCTCGCTGCCTGGACGGAGCTGGCTCGCGACAGCGGCCTCTTGGCGTGGCCCACACGGCTTGTGGCCCTCACCGGCTTGCCGATAGCTCGCCTCCACCACATACAGTTGACCTTCTCCCATGTCAACGCCGTGCTCATCGTCACCGACGGTGGCACTCCGCCAAGGTAATAAGTGTGTACATGAAGGCCACTTGGCGGTAATACCAAAAAGAAAAAAAATGGCGAGTGGATATCGGGACTCGAAACCGGGACCATAAGTTTGCATGCCCGAACGCTACCACTGTACTACCATCCAATGATTTGAGAATAAAATATTTTCCATACTATAAAGCTCAATATGTTTTGGAAAGCCTCAACTCAAGGCGATCGTCCAAGGTAAATATGCCAACACAACGATATATTTAAAAAAAATATACATCACAACTTTGTGCACCCTTGAAAAAAAAAAAATTTATAGCAAAATTTTCGTGTATAATAAAAAAAAAAATTATTTCCCCGTCCATCCAGTGAGTCTTTGTGGAAACACTCATGATCATGTTGGCCAGCCACTTCCCTCTCCTTTATCTTGATAGTTTTTACTTTAATGGGCCACGTCTAATCACCACAGCTGATATGGTAAAAACACCCAATGACGAGACAAGAGCTGTGGTACCTCATATAAATTACCCGTTATAGTAACCTTATTTGTTAGTTTACATTCGGAGACATCTTGCTTGAATACTTGTAATGGGCTGTCTTTTTTCCTTATATTTCACTGCCTACCTAGGACAACAATCATCAATTAATACACGTCTTTCTATCACGAGATTAGCAAATTTTGAAGCATTAGTTTAAAATGACGAGAACAAATCCAGACAGTTGTTCGTTACAGGTGCGAGGTGTTGGTGCACCTGCCATACAGGGACCACGTGGTGAAGGTGGCCAAGTGGAGTCCTGCCCGTCTCACCCTTACCTCCTCCCTGCCTCTCTTCCCGGAGAAGTTCCACAGGTGAATCTGTTAAACTTTTTGGTAGGTCTTTTGCTTTTAGAGCACATTAAGAGGGACGTACTCTCCCATTAATTTTGGTATCAGGAAGACAGCAGCAAAGACTAAATGAGAGAGAGAAAGAGAGTATATTTTTTGGTTTGTCTTGCACTTGTGGCGCCGGTAGGCTTAATGGAGGCGTTAGATGGTCGGCCTCCGCCCGTTAGTAGCACAGGTTAGATTTTTTTTTAAAGTGACGCCTCGTTTCTTGTCGAGAGGCTCATGCTGCCCGCGGAAACTTCTCGTTGCATACAAGTTTGCAGTCCCGTCGCGGATAGTGTTATGGCAGCATGTGGGTGATCTTTGGCCACTGAACGGTTTTTCCAAAGAAAACTAGCCAGCTCGTGCCGGATCTCGAACTCGGGACTCTAAGTTGGTATGCCCCCCACGCTAGCCACTAGGCCACCGCCTTCCCTATACAAAGGTAATTTTGTTTCTGGTATACCTTTATTATTATCGCTACCATTGCCGTTGTCTATTTTCTCCTTTTTCCATCTCTGACTCAGGTTCTTGGAGAAGCCTCGCCTTCGCCTCAGCGCTGAGGAATTCCCGCCTCACGTGGTGCTGCAGCGCAGGATGGAGCCAACTGGCGGAACGAAGATTGTTTTCACCGGCGCCATGATGAGTGTCCTTGATGTCATCGCTCAGTCCCTCAACTTCAGGTGGCATGAACTGTGAAACTCTAGTCTTCCTAATGGAAGCAATACTGTAACATGAAATCTGCACCCAATTTTTTGCCTGTTCTTTAGGGATTCATTTATTGCTATGACGCTCAGACAAAGATCAGACAAACTTAAAGCATACGAGGGCAACCATGATATGATCATGCCTCTGCAAATAGTGATAGATATAAAATAAGAGAAAAAGAGGTTACGCCACCACTCTATACATGCGAAACACTTTGGTAGCATAAACAAAACTGGAAAACGCGTCCCACTTGAAGCTGAATGTCTTCTTGAGGTGGTAGACTGTGGACTAAAGATATTAAGCAATGTTCTTTATATGATCCTTGTCTCGCAGCTACAGCCTCGTGCGTCCACCTGACGGCACCTTCGGCACCGGGCTGGCAAATGGAACGGGCACCGGGATGGTGGGCATGGTGGGCCGGCAGGTGAGGTCCACAACTACTAACTTGTCACTTTTACTTTTCTTGACAAACACAGTCACTATGACCGTTTTGATTCTCTTTCCTAAACTCCTCTCCCAACTATTAACTTGACAGGAGGTGGACTTCGGTGTAGGTCCCTTTGCCATTACTGAAGCGCGCTCCAGGATCATAGACTACACGGCGCCTGTAGTAAACGACTACCTCAGGATCTTAGCTGGCAGAGGCCGACCTGAAGTGGACCCGTGGGGCTTTTTCCTGCCCTTGGCGCCCCTTGTGTGGGCTGGCCTCTTAGGATCATTAGTGGTGCTGATGGCCATCGTAGTTCTCCTCGCCCGCTGCGCCTCCCTTCACCCCCCGAGCCTCGCCCCCTACGTGAGGGTGTTGTTGCAGGAGAGTGAGTGACACCTTCATTACCACTCAAAGACGCGAGGAGCAACTTTCTTGATGAATTTTCAAACTGTATTTGTTTGGTAAATGGAAAAGTTTGGTAGCACTTGATCCGCTAGTTTCAGTCCGTGATATATATATTTTTTCTTCTCTCTCTCAGACTCGTGCTTGCCGGCGTTGTTGGGTTGGGAGCGGCTGGTCCTTGGAAGCTGGATGCTGGCCATGCTTGTGGTGACTCTGAGCTACACAGGAAACTTGATGTCACTCCTGGCGGTTCGCTACATCCCGCAGCCCTTCCAGACGATGAGGGCATTGCTGGACGATACTGGCACCACCATGGTCTGGGAATACGGCACCGCCTATGTCAACTACTTCCGCGTGAGTGTAATACACCCAAGATAAGTGACTTCTGTGCTGCCGCGCCACATCACCGGAACAAATGTTTGTATTCAGTCAGTGGGCATGAAATTATA
>JAXIVD010003952.1:22500-40356 GCA_036785275.1 Cancer borealis
TATATCCCCATCCTCATCATTATCATTACCCTCTTTGAATCCACTGCAGGACAAAGGTCTCTCTCAACCTTCTCTACTCATCTGTATTAGCTGCCTGTCTATTCTAGATTACTTCAGCATAACATCCTATATCATTTCTCCATCTCTATCTGCCCTGCCTATTATTTACCATCCTTGGTTTGCCATTACGTTATTCTAATAGTCAATCTATTCATTCGTCGAGTGGCGTGTCCTGCCCATGTCCTATTTTTCTTTTAATTATGGTCAAGATGTCTTCAACTCTGGTCTGCTTCGTAATTCATAATGCTCTCTTCCTATCTCTCCATGTTATTTAAAATATTATTATCCTGTATCAATGCTGAAGTTCCCACTGAGTTAAAGGCCTAGTGTATTCTCCATATTTTTCAACTACATGGATGTGATCAGTTATTGAATAGCCACTCAGAAATCCTGTTTGCTCTCTCGGCTAGTTTGAATCCAGCGTTGCATTAATCCTATTCGTGAGTACTTTACTGCTACAACAGACAGTACACTTATTGAACGATAGTTTTTTAGGTCTTTGATGTCTCCTTTCTCGTGGATAAGTATTATTTTATAAATTTTCCAAGTAATTGAACGGAGTAGGGTTGTAAACATTTGGTAATAAGCACTGTGAGTTTGTGTTGTACATAATCGCCTGCATCCTTTATGTGGTCAATTGATAAGCCATTTGAACCTCCTGCTTTGCTCATGCCCATTCCTTTTAGTGCTTCCATAATTTCACTCATGCTTTTGCAGAATACTTCAATGATCATAGTTTCCATGCTGAGGTCTTTGGTTTGCCTATCATTACTATTATACAATGTTCTATAGAACTTCGCAATCTTCATCACCTCATCTTTATTACTATTAATCTGACATTGTTCATCATTTAAAGCATACAGTTGCTTTCTGCCAATGCCAAGTATTCTCCTTATTATCTTCATACTTATACCCTTGTTTAGTTTCTTTAATAATTTCAATTTACTTTCGAATGTCATTAGTTTTTCTCTTTTGTATAGTTTTAGACAGTTCTACCGCTTCCATTTTGTCTCGTATTGTTTTATTCTGCTACGTTTTCTTATGCCTTCTCATCTAGTTTTGGTGCTGTTTCTAAGACTACATTATCAAGTTGTCATTTAAACTTTCTTATGTTTCCATTCAACTCGCCACTATCTCTGCATTCTAATCGCAAACTTAGAAAAATTAGACACACCAATATATTAATTGTATTTTCAGTATAAATGTAACTATATCATGTTTAATTTGATTTATGTAAAACATGAAATTTTATAGTTTTTTTTTAACAAATACTAAATCTGATAAAGAGTGTGTGCAGCGCCGTCCACCCTCAGGCCACCATGTGTGGGTGCCGCTCGTGCATACCCACCCAGCGCCACCAGCGGGCCGGGTTCGTATGGTTGTGGGCCTACGGGGTGCCAATACGAAATATCGCTGTTCGAAGTGGTACCAGCATTACAACCGTCTACAGGTGGATCCGGCGCTGGCAGCGGGAGGGTCACGTGGATAGTAGGCCGAGGAGCGGGCGACCAAGATTAAGGACAAAAAAGGGCAATGCCCCAGTACAGCTGCGGCACATATCTTCACGGTCCTCCTGGCCGCCTACAGCCAGCATGCACAGCCCGTCGCCATGCGACTTCCAGTTTGCTGGATGGACCACCAAAGGATTTGCTGGACAAAGTGTGGAACCCATGTCAGAAAGAGCGTTGAGTTTCGCCCTTCTTGAAGCGACACATGCCGTATACACACAACCTCCACACCACCCAGACCAACGCCAGCCAAGGAAAGGGTTGACCAGCACCTTCAATGTGACGCAAAGATAATGTTGAGGAAGGCTTTTTCTGCAGTAAAATACAGATCTAATGTTACATTTGTATCCTTACGCCCCATAGTCCTAGTATTACATTACAACTACGATTCTATGACGTCCACGTGCAATATCATTCCTGCCTCACATAAGTGAACCAATTGAAGATACACTTAACTCTGTCTTGTGTAGTGGGTTCTCATGCAGGTTGTTGCTACACAATACATACAGGTTTGGTGTGACATAATGCTCAATCACTACTTTTTTTTAGCAATGATGTTGGAAGTTAACACATATTAAAACTGGTAGTAGCAGGTTGAGGTTGGTGTATCCTTCCTCCAGTAGTTTAGGGTGTCAGACATAACAAGTACGTGATACCAGTGCACAATGATTCAAGGACTTGGAAATCGTCACTTGAACTGGTTATATGGCCGTCTCCTAGGCATTAATTGCATACTTCCCATTAAATAAGGAAGGCTTCTTTTAGTTAGTGGCAGTCAGTAAATGGATTATCAAATGACATCCCATGACCCTGCAGGAGTGATGCGTACACCTGATATTCATGGCGTCGCTACCACTTCGAAAACACATCCTGCTGGTGGCGTGTGTGGGATTACTGACGAGCCTGATCAACGGTGAGCCGCCAAGACCCCGGGGTAAGTCCTCTCACGCACTGCTACACCACACCGGTGCACCACATCACACCAACCCGCTAGTCTCAATGGACACAGTGAGCTAATGTGTCTTGGTGATCCATAGAGATAACACTTATGTTCGCAAGACAAGCTTCGAGGCCAGTTGGATAAACATAATAACCTTATCTAACAGTAAAAACATTCAATCTGGTATTATTCTGATTTCAGGTGTACTTTCCAAGATTGCAATGGACAATAAACAAATAAACTGTTCCAATGATGCAAGATGTATACAAATACAAGTAGACTGTATTAAATTCTAGTTTTATCATTGACAACATTAAAGAATACAATACATTTTTACTTTTCGTGTGGCAGTGTAACAAAAAAACAAAAAATAAAAAACAATCTTGACCAACAAGTTTTCCAAAAAAATTTAAATAAACAGCATTTTAATGAGTGACTACATTTACTTCCGACAGCGTTTGATTTTGTTAGCAATAGTTCTTGATTAATGACAAACCATCTACTTTAGACTAAATGATTTGTGTGTTCTGAGTTTCTTTTGTAATTCCCAACCCATCCCTCTCCACGCCTTACCACTCCACAGCACGTGGAGAAACGCTGGAGGCTGCGGGAGCGGTGGCAGCAGTGTTGGCCAGGGTATGGCAGCCACACTGTTGTGTCATCCTGCTGACGGACGGCGTCGCCTCAACTCCTGCTGTGGCCTCGGTGTGTTGGCAGTGTGTGTGTGTGTGTGTGTGTGTGTGTGTGTGTGTGTGTGTGTGTGTGTGTGTGTGTGTGTGTTGTTACGTCACTAGTCGTTCTACGGGTTTTAATGAAAGGTACTACAGGTTCGAGTGCGTAGCTAGAATAAAGTGAGAGGCTAAGAGACAAGGAGGACTTATAAAAACATTATATTTAACCATCCCAACACAAAAAAGCAAAACTAACAAGTAACTGATGACATGTGGTCGTGTAAACTTACACAAGATTACTTCACTAACGGGGTTGAGGGGGTGTGGATGGAGGGGAGGAATGAACAGAGGTCAGGTCAATACAACATGGACTAGGTAATGAGCACAGACCATAAGGAATGAAAACAATCCCAAGGTCGTACCCTAAAGTGCTCCCAAATTCACCTTAAACAAAAGAACCACTCAAGAAACACTGCACAGGTTAATATGAATACCACATGAACGATAAACCCAAACACACAAAATGGCACACGTACGTAAGTTAATAAACTCAAGGTGAAGTATAGGCACACATGAAACAGAGAACAAACAATAAATATAGCGACACACTGACGGGTTACCTAGGAAGGCGATGGTAATACTCACGTCACTATTCCCCAAGAGGTAAATCCAAGACCTATAAACACTTTAAGCATAATGAAAACACAGGTAGCACTTCCGTAAAGCTTCGAATACCTTTGCCGGAGCTCCAAAAAGTCACACCTCGCAGAAAACACTTCTCTCAACTCACTGACTTTCATTCTGCCTCCAGCTCCGAAAGCGAGTCTGGAGTGGCGCTGTAAACAGGGGTGACGGACTTCAAACATAATATCACGCTACTTGTGATGACTGGTTGGTAAATTGACGATGGGAGGAACGAGTGAACAAGCGGAAGGTGGGTGGTCGTTACAGTGTGCGTGTGTGTGTGTGTGTGTGTGTGTTATTCACTGTACAGTCTGCTGCTGGTCTCTCTCTCTCGTGTGTGTGTGTGTGTGTGTGTGTGTGTGTGTGTGTGTGTGTGTGTGTGTGTGTGTGTGTGTGTGTACTGTTGATGTTCTTTATCTCAGTTGTATTGAATTACTCTTCTCTACTTTCTTTAAAGGTATTCACACTTGATTTCTTTTAAATTGCATTTACATTTACATCTAAACTCTAATTCCATCAGTATAATTAGTGTTCAACGCTACATGACCTTCGATGTAGTGGTGCTTTGCTTCCTCTGTTCAAGCAAGAAGTGAGTCTCGCCGTGTGACACTGGTGGTCATATTCATTCTTTGACTTGGTATTCCCTTCAGGGCCTGAAACAGCTGGCGGCGCCCTGGGGAGCAGCAGTGTTGGAGGCGGGGCCTGAGGGTGCTGGACCCGACGGGACCTTGGCATTGCTGCGTCGCGCCCTGCACCATGCACGCATGGTAAGAGTCACGTGCGCGGCAGTGTGGCTAGCCTCCCATCAGGCCGCCACGGCGTGATCTTCCAGCCAGGAACTGACAGGGTGTCGGGTTGTCCACAGGTGCGGCGGATGTCGTGGTGTGCGGTGGTGATGGTGGTGAGCGACGACCCTTCCTTCCTCGCTGCCTGGACGGAGCTGGCCCGCGACGGCGGCCTCTTGGCGTGGCCCACACGGCTTGTGGCCCTCACCGGCTTGCCGATAACTCGCCTCCACCACATACAGTTGACCTTCTCCCATCTCAACGCGGTGCTCATCGTCACCGACGGTGGCACTCCGCCAAGGTAACATGCGTGTACCTGAAGGCTTTCTTAACATCTTTTAGAGTCGCTTGGCAACTGCGAACAGAGCTCACTAAACATTCCTTTCACCTCAAAAGGATATTAAGACCATGGAATGGTTCCAGGCTGGCAAAAGACGGTTGGATAGAGAATGCTAGGGACTATCAGGGAAAAAGTCAGGCCGGGGTTGAGGATAGGAGGATGAATGCATCTAGTCTGTTATAACAATTAATTTTCTTTCCACACTCACCACACACAGCATGAAGACCAAAAAATGGAGCTGAATGTTGGAACTAAGATGTACACAACATTATCAGAGATAGTCGGGAAAGTATTCATGGTCACTACCTGGTGTATAATGCACAGGCGTACAACTTTGCGTGCAATATCATTTCTACAATGGTTATAAGTCCAGATAAATGTTCGTTGCAGGTGCGAGGTGTTGGTGCACCTGCCGTACACCGAACACGTGGTGAAGGTGGCCAAGTGGAGTCCTGCCCGCCTCACCCTCACCTCCTCCCTACCTCTCTTCCCGGAGAAGTTCTACAGGTGGGTCTAATATATTTCTTGTCTGATCTTAGGATCTTAGAGCACCTCCACAGAGAAGTACTGCTGTAACGGCAATCTCCATAGGTAACAGTGGTGCTGAGTTCTTGATCTGGTAGATGATAACATGGCGATGCGATAGTGAGCGAACAGGCGAGGCAGTGGTGTAATAATACCAGCTGGAGAGGCGCTTCTCTTGGTGTCTAGTGACCCTTGAACGAGGTGACTCAGTCAATCTTAAGAGTTAATGCTAGAGGTAGCTTGGATTGAGCGGGAACATTGAATACAAGACGGGTATACCACCACTACACTGCCTCATGTATATGATGTCAAGAGAACGAAAGCAAGGCCTCAATGAGAGAGAGAGAGAGAGAGAGAGAGAGAGAGAGAGAGAGAGAGAGAGAGAGAGAGAGAGAGAGAGAGAGAGAGAGAATACTATGATTTTTTCGTGGGGACAGGAGATTACCATTGCCATGATCGCTAACATTGTCGATGTCCACTTTCTCCTTCCGCCTCGGATTCAGGTTCTCTGAGAAGCCACGACTTCGCCTCACCGCTGAGGAGTTCATGCCTCACGTGTTGATACAGAGCAGGACGGAGCCGTCGGGTCAGACGAGGCTTGTTTTCTCGGGCTCCATGATGAGCGTCCTTGACGTCCTCGCTCAGTCCCTCAACTTCAGGTACCATAAGCTGTGAATGTCCTGCTATCCTAATGAGAGCAGCCTTGTAGCATGAAATATTTGCCTAGTTCCTTTCCTGATTTTTAGATGTTAATTTAAGATAGATAAAGTGGGGTCACACCCTATAGCTGCGCGTAGCTGCAGACGCTCATCTCCCGTCGCATTGGCCTTTGAGCCTCTGATGGAAATTAATCCATTACGCCTGGACACAGGGCCACTGTGACATCCGACTTCCCACAGTTTATCTTCCCCATGTTTCCCTAAGTACCCATTTATCTATCGATCCGTTTGGAAAGATGAACAGCTGGGTGAGCTGTGCGCTGCCTGCCTTCATCCGGGATCGAACTCAGCCAGACGTGCTAACCACTTCACCACTGAGGCGCTATTCATTTAGGAACACAGTAGAATTCTGAGATACCTTCAAACGTGAAACTTTCAAGGTTACTAAGGGTTGCATTGGGGAGCGTTCGAGGTCACAAGGTGGCTTCCCTTCAGTGAAGACGCTGGACAGTATAAGGAAAAGTCGCGCTGCTAGGCTGGCTGGGAACCGGGACTAATACAGGGCTCTGTCAGGTAGGACTAGAACTCTCCTAAGAAGAGAAAAGGAGAGGTATGTCAGGAGTTTCACGGAAGGTGTTGAGGGTGATTTCAATGCTAATGGTCTCCGACCTGTCTATCAAGCCCTGAAGAAGCTCCGCTCCAAGTTTACATCTCAGGTGAGTGCGATCCGGACAGCAGATGATTGCCTCGTATCAGACGCAGATGGCCAGATAGGCTGAGTACTTTGAGTAGTTGTTCACGGTCAACCCTCCAAGCGGACAGCTTCAAACCACTGGGTTACAGGTGGTGGATGTTGGATCAGTGGGCTACACTGGGTCAGAAGTCTCACCTTAGCCTAATCACCAAAGGAGTGTAGTGTTCACTGGAGGAACTACACCCACGGAGGCGCATAGGAATCAGATCTTAATCTGGCAAGGGAATATGGGATACTACGTACGGCAAACACATAGGAAGGCTACGACCACCATAACATATATAACGTGCAAACATCTATTGTACACATTCACCGAGTCTGCAACTTCGCACCACACATTCAAAAATTTATTATAAATTAACTTAAATATCCTAGAAGCAGAACAACTTGTTCTCGAAGATGAAAACTACGGACTAAAACAATAAACACTATTATTTATGTGGTCCTTGTCTCGCAGCTACAGCCTCGTGCGTTCGGCCGACGGCACCTTCGGTAACAGACTGCCAAATGGCACGGGCACCGGGATGGTGGGCATGGTGAGCCGGCAGGAAGTTGACCTTGGACTGGGTCCCTTCGGCTATACTGCATCACGCTCCAAGATCGTGGACTACGCGGCTCCTGTATTTAACGACTATCTCAAGATCATGGCTGGCAGAGGCCTCCCTGAAGTGGACCCATGGGGCTTCCTCCTGCCCTTGGCGCCCCTTGTGTGGGCTGGCCTCCTTGGGGCGTTGGTGGTTTTGATGGCCATCGTTCTCTTACTCGGCCGCTGCGCATCCCTGCACACTCCCGCCCTCTCCCCCTACGTGAGGGTGATACTGCAGGAGAGTAAGTGAGCACATCCATTAAATCCACCTAACCTGAAAACAAACGAGGATAGAAGGCAACTAGCATGATTTTAGCACTCAATGCAAAAAAACGGCAGCTATATTCTCTCTCTTTCTCTCTCTCTCTCTCTCTCTCTCTCTCTCTCTCTCTCTCTCTCTCTCTCTCTCTCTCTCTCTCTCTCTCTCTCAGACTCGTGGTTGCCGGCGTTGTTGGGTTGGGAGCGGCTGGTCCTTGGAAGCTGGATGCTGGCCATGCTTGTGGTGACTCAAAGCTACACAGGTAACTTGATGTCCCTGCTGGCGGTTCGCTACATTCCGCAGCCCTTCCAAACGCTGAGAGCATTGCTGGACGATATTGGCACCACCATGGTCTGGGAATACGACACTGCCTATGTCAACTACTTCCGCGTGAGTGTACTACCTGCAAGGATCAATTAGATCAATTAGCTGCATTCAGTCAGTGTATATTTTACTGTAACACAGGCGTATAAAGGCTATTTAGACAACCTTCAGACAACAGAGGTCGGCATCCTTCGGGAGGTGCGGGAGACCGATACTGAGGGCAAAATCTACTACGTGTTGGCAACGGAAATTGTGGACACGCTACGACGGCTAGTGCGTTCCGGAAGTCACGCCTTCATCAGCGAGGACCTCACTGCCAGGGTTTTAATGGCCCAACTGTTCTCTGAGACAGGCAAGGCTAATTGATAAATTATGCACTAACTAGTATTCTTGTAGCTCACTCATTAAAACATTCATAGATATCAGCGGCGGCGGTAGAGATACTTGCGCTCTACTGAGTATCCATCAAATTGCACATGGATATATATTTTTCATCATAAATTTTATCATAAATTTTATTTAGTTACTGTAATATTTTCATTAATGTCAAATTTGAAGTGTTTTCAAAGTAACTATAAATATTTTTGAAAATAAAACCCTACATTTGCATGTATGACAATAGTATTTCCAAGGTCAATAATTTCATGTGATTCTGCTCTGCACACATACATACGCAAAATAAAAAGAACAACGAACATATCAGAGAATATTACCTTTCTACCTCGTTTCCTGGCAGGCAGCTGTGACTTCTACACCTCGAGGGAAACTTTCATGTCTTTCCTTTATTGCATGATCGGCCCCAAACACAGTCCACTCGTGCAGAGCGTCAGCAAGCGGTGAGTAACACTCATTTGTTTGGCCTGGAGGTACAAGCATTAATGGTATAGTTTGCCAGCCAGTTAAAACAAAGTCTCTAGACATTAGTAAATCTTATTTTGGAGATGAAATTTATTCTTCAAGCCACGTACGTAATTTTTAGCACCACTGGCTGTGGGTAGTGATACCTGTTACTTCAAGCATCAGTAGGTCGCAATTTCAAAGCCTTCTCCAATTATCTTTATCGGCTGTCTTTCTATTCCAGGCCATCCCAACAAAACTTCATATATCATCCCTCTATCTGGTTCTGTATGCTCTATTTTACTCTTATTTATCTTATCTTTATCATTCCCCACAAGTTAGGAATATCAAAACATTAAAGTGTTCATAAATGCTGGGGTTCATATCCACAGCATCACATGGATTACGGAGGCAGGACTCTACGACCACTGGATGAACAGCCTCAGCTCCAACTCGACAGTGTGTGAGCGAGCACCAACCAAGATTACCGTCAGGACCACACTGTCACTCGGCAACGTTTGGGTGCGTATTTGGCGGCGGTCATATATATATATATATATATATATATATATATATATATATATATATATATATAAATATAGATATATATAAATATAAATATATATAATATATATATATATATATATATATATATATATATATATATATATATATATATATATATATATATATACATACATATATATATATATATATATATATATATATATATATATATATATATATATATATATATATATATACATAAATTATTTTTTTCTATATATCCTTTTAACCCTTGGCACCAGTACGCTTACTGGAGGCCTTAGATGCTCGGCCTCCGCCCGTTAGTAGCGCGGGTTTTATTATTATTTTTTTTATCATGACGCTATGTTATTCTTCGTTCTCTCTGATGTTGAGAGGCTTCATGTTGCCGCTGTCCTCAATGCCTATAAAATTGCAAATCCCGTTGAGAACAGTGTTATGATAACATTTAGGTAATCTTTGGCCACTCAGCGGTAATACCAAAGAAAAGTGGCCAGCGGATTTCGGGACTCGAACTCTTGATCCGGTTGCTCGAACATTAGCCACTGCACTAACGCCTAACATATATATATATATATATATATATATATATATATATATATATATATATATATATATATATATATATATATTAACTCCCTGTTACCTTCTGTTGCAGGGTATGTTTGCAATCCTTGGTGTGGGCAACGTGGTGAGTCTCGTGCTGTTCCTGCTGGAGGTCATGGCAGGCCACAGTCGCAATGTTGGATATTTAAGTCACTCATAAGAAGTTCTCTTTGTGTGTTCTAAAGCACTGTAATAAGGTACTGGACCGCATCCAATAGAGGATCAAATTTTACTCCAAACCCTTTTGTATGGAGTATATGCCCAAGCTATGTATGTTCTTCTGTTTACTATATGGGATCCAAATTGTATGTATTTCGAGGAAGAAGAACATATGTCTTCCCGGTGCACTCCATAAGCCATGTGGTGGAATAAAGGATTGCATTTCCTAGACTGTTTATTGACGCCTACCGGAACGAACTGGCGACGAATCTAGGATATATGGTGTCTCCGGACAACAGAGAGTGATTCAGCATATATTACATTGGATTGTGCTTTGCAGGTGAGTCAAATAACCACTAAACACAACACTCAACACACTCCTCACGACGACGACCTCCTGGACATAACTTGTCTGGGGTGTTCAAATTTGTTTTTCTCATCGTATTACGCAGCCTTCTTCCTTCTAAGGATACTTATTAAATTATTCAAGAAATCTGCACCTAATCTTAATAATGCATATAGTATGTGTATCAAATGTTTCACATATATCTCAAAAGCAAGAATGTTTATTCAAATGTATTTTTCCCAAATACACGTTTCTACAAAGACTTATTATTTTCTGGTTAGAAAATGCTCTTTTCAGAGATAACAATTCACTAATGTATAACTGATGAGTTCAGAAACCCTACTTCAACCAGACAACTTTTATCCATTCAGCACTTTACCATTTCATATCATATTATGCTGTATACTTCTTTTTACTTCCATTTCAAAGGGTTATAGAGCTAGTAATTCTTAGTTTTCAGTTATATAACATATACAATGTAGAAACACTTAAAGATGCATAAAAAATCGCTGCACATGTAATAAGCCAGTCAGACGCTATTGCTTAAGACGTTTGTTTCTATACTTTTACAGTGTGTGTGTGTGTGTGTGTGTGTGTGTGTGTGTGTGTGTGTGTGTGTGTGTGTGTGTATGTGTGTGTGTGTGTATGTGTGTGTGTATGTGTGTGTGTGTGTGTGTCAGTGAGTGTGTGTGTGTGTGTGTGTGTGTGTGTGTGTGTGTGTGTGTGTGTGTGTGTGTGTGTGTGTGTGTGTGCGTGTGTGTAAGAAAGCATCACACTTGCTCTATACACACACCCAATCACAAACAAATATCAATTTCTCAGCCAATCAAGCTTTGTTTGTAACCTCAGCAAGCAGGGAAGTGCATTGCGCGCGCGTGGGCCGCAGTGGACTTCCTTTCATTTAATTAAAGGCTTCACACTTCCCTGGCCTCGTCACTGAGTCCTGGTGCCTCAGCCTCGCACCTCACCTCCACCAAAGCAGTAACACAGGTATTGTCAGTAAATCAGTCTAGGATTGAGCATATACACATTTATACATATACAAAAAAAGACAAACTACAAACAATGCTATCATATATATATATATATATATATATATATATATATATATATATATATATATATATATATATATATAAACACACACACACACACACACACACACACACACACACACACACACACACACACACACACACACACACACATCTATCCTTCCAGCTTCAGTAAAGTACTTGAAAAATCATCATCACTCGTCTTGTTTACCAACTTGAAAAAAATCATTTACTCTCTGAATGTCAGCATGGCTTTAGATCAGGCCGCTCCACTCAATCTGCTATTATTAAATTCATTAGTGAAGTTTACGAATTTCTAGAGAAGAAAAAATATTTAGTTGGAATATTCATTGACTTATCAAAAGCCTTTGATTCGCTGACTCACAACATTTTACTTGACAAACTTGAACATATTGGCATCAGAGGGGTTCCTCTCAAGTTAGTTAAGAGTTACATAACCAATAGGTTACAGGCAGTATATTGTAACTCAACTTTTTCAAATTTTAAGCCCATTTATAAAGGTGTTCCCCAGGGATCAATTTTAGGGTCAGTACTTTTCCTTATTTATATCAATGATATAGTAAATTCAAGCTTAAAATTTAAATACTCTATGCTGATGACACTAATTTATTATTAGCAGATGAAAATATACATAGGTTACATGTAAACTTAATTACAGAATTAGAATTAATAAATAAATGGATAAAATGTAATAAGTTAAAGCTAAATATTTTAAAAACAAGTTATATAATCTTTCAAAATAGGTCAGTTATAAACTATATGCCACCTGTAACATTAGAGAGAGTAACACTACGTGCTACTTACACTAAATTTTTATGTATTTACATAGATGAAAATATTAACTGGAACTATCAAATTAATGCTGTGACAAAATTGTCAAGGATGTGTGGTGGTGTATTATATAAGGTCCGTAATAATCTCACAACAGAAGCTCTGACTAGTATCTACTATACTTTATGCTATCCTCATCTTATTTATTGTGTATCTGTCTGGCATTTACGTGGCCCTCCTTCCTTTTTAAGAAAGTTAACAATAGCCCAAAACAAAATTTTTAGATACATTTTTCACATGGGTAAATATGACTCGATACAGTTTATATTTTCAACCTACAAGGTTTTCAATTTTCAAACCTTTCACAAGTATTTTCTATTACTAACTATTTACAAGAATATAAGAAATTGTCAGGGAACACAACCGTTCAGACTAATAGATACCTCACATAATATTCGAGGTAATAATGTTAATTTAATCTCCCCACAATTCAGAACAACACTTTTTAAAAATAGCATGTTATGCTCCGGTCCTCAACTTTGGAAGTCATTGCCTACAGAAATCAAGGTTCTAATCAACAATAACAATTTGTCAATAAAAAACTTATTTGTATTCTTTGCAACATATTTAGTATGATTATTGTAAATTTATTTTTTATCATATGTTTATTCTAAATATACTCTTTCTAACGTATTTAGTATGTTTACTGTAAATTTATTATGTGTTTAGTTTATTATTATTGTCAACATACCGCATATTGCAACCACACTGTCCCCATTAATATAAAGTTGTCTGTCAGGGAGCTTCGGCTCGACAGATCGTGCCAAAAGTTTCAATATATATATATATATATATATATATATATATATATATATATATATATATATATATATATATATATATATATATATATATATATATGTATATAAATGTGTAAAATGTTAAATGGCAATAAACTTTACTTACTTACTTACACACACACACACACACACACACACACACACACACACACACACACACACACACACACACACACACACACACACACACAACGCCTGTTTAACACTTCAGGGTGTGGCCTAGACCAAATATGGTTTCTTTGAGGAAGCACCCGAGATTCAGATACACACACATAATAGTTTGGTTGCCAGGGTATTGTTTGGCTGACGTGTCGTAAAGTTATAACGAAATTGGTGTATTGCATATTTCGTATAAATACACTTCTCAGTTTCCATTATATCTACAGAGTATTGATATTTTTTGTTTTCACTTCACTTCCAAATTTCATAACCAGTGTGTGCAGCGCCGTCCACCCTCAGGCCACCATGTGTGGGTGCCACTCGTGCTTACCCACCCAGCGTCACGAGCGGGCCGGTTTCGTGTGGTTGTGGGCCTACGGGGTGCCAATACGAAACATTGCTGTTCTAAGCGGCACCAGCATTACAACCGTCTACAGGTGGATCCGGCGCTGGCAAGAAGAGGGTCACGTGAATAGCAGGCCGAAGAGCGGGCGAATGAGTCTAAGGACAAGGAAGGGAGGTGCCCCAGTCCAACTGCGGCATCTACCTTCACCGTCCTCCTGGCCGACTCCAGCCAGCGTGCAGAGCTTGTCGTCTCACTATAACTTCCAGTTGTGTCAGGTTGCTGGATGGACCCTTGAAGGATTTAATGGAGGTGCAAGCCTGGGAGTGGAACCCAAGACAGAGTGTTGAAACACATGTATATATATCACAAACATCCACGCAACACTGAGCAACGCCAGTCAAAGAAGGGTTGGCCAGCACTGTCAATGTGACACGAGCATGATTTTGAGGAAGGCTTTTCCTGCAGTAAAATACATATCTAATGTTACATTTGTTTCCCTAAACCCAAAGTCTTACCGTGTTACCGATTTTTTGATGTACACACTATTTTTGACTCACATAACTGAACGAGTTCAAGATACATTTAACTCTGTCCTGCATAGTATTTGGTCATGTACCGTCGCGATGGGAAATGTTGCCGCTGTTTCCATATCTTTTTGTTCTGGTGACATCTATCAGCTGCAACACACAGGCATTCGCAGCTGGTCTTATTTGATTTCAATCTGTTGTTACAATTATCATCACCATTAACTTTGCTAATAAATTTTATTACACTCACAACTATGATGCAAATATCCTACTCCAGTACTTTTGGGTAGAACAATGGATCTAACAAGTACGTGATACCAGTGCACGATAATTCAAGGACTTGAAAATGGTCACTTGAACTGTTTATATGGCCGTCTCCTAGGCATTAATTGCATACTTCCCATTAAATAAGGAAGGCTTCTTTTAGTTGGTGGCAGTCAGTAAATGGATTATCAAATGACATCCCATGACCCTGCAGGAGTGATGCGTACACCTGATATTCATGGCGTCGCTACCACTTCGAAAACACATCCTGCTGGTGGCGTGTGTGGGATTACTGACGAGCCTGATCAACAGTGAGCTGCCAAGACCCCGGGGTAAGTCCTCTCACGCACTGCTACACCACACCGGTGCACCACATCACACCAACCAGCTAGTCTCAATGGACACAGTGAGCTAATGTGTCTTGGTGATCCATATAGATAACACTTATGTTCGCAAGACAAACTTCGAGGCCAGTTGGATAATTATCTAGTTTGTGCAACACATACTTACTATATATATCCAGTAATATACAGATTTTAGGTGTACTTTTAGGAACAATTTAGTTTATATTAAGGTCTTTGCAGTCTGAAAAAAATTACTTGGAACTCGCTGCAGAAAGTTTTGTTGAATACTCAGCGAATCAGTCCTGGGTTTCTGCTCAAAAAATGGTGTTCATTCACAGGCCATCCAACCAGCCACGTAAACAGTTAAACAGCCATGCAAACAACGTCCTATGACTCATGCTAATAATGCTCTCGGTTGGTTCATAAATGGGTACCTAAGAAAACCAGGGGAAGGTAAACTGAGGAAGCTCGGATATCACAGTGACCCTGTGTCCCGGGGTAACGGATTAATTTCCACCACAGGCTCAAAGGCCGAAGTAACGGGAGATGAACGCCGGCAGCTACGCGCAGCTACAGCATGTACCCCTTCTTTACCTTACCTACCTTAGACCAAAGGCAATGTGTGGTCAGCGTTTCTATGTAGTTATTTATAATTCCCAACCCACCCCTCTCCGCGCCTTATCACCCCACAGCACGTGGAGAGACGCTGGAGGCTGCGGGAGCGGCGGCAGCAGTGCTGGCCAAGGTGTGGCAGCCACACTGTTGTGTCATCCTGCTGACGGACGGCGTTGCCTCAACTCCCTCTGTGGCCTCGGTGTGTTGGCAGTGTGTGTGTGTGTGTGTGTGTGTGTGTGTGTGTGTGTGTGTGTGTGTGTGTGTGTGTACTGTTGATGTTCTTCATCTCAGTTGTATTGAATTACTCGTCTCTACTTTCTTTAAAGGTATTCACACTTGATTTCTTTTAAATTGCATTTACATTTACACCTAAACTCTAATTCCATCAGTATGATGAGTGTTCAACGCTATATGACCTTCGATGTAGTGGTGCTTTGCTTCTTCTGTTCAAGCAAGAAGTGAGTCTCGCCGTGTGACACTAGTGGTCACATTCATTCTTTGACTTGGTGTTCCCTTCAGGGCCTGAAGCAGCTGGCGGCGCCCTGGGGAGCAGCAGTGTTGGAGGCGGGGACTGAGGATGCTGGACCCGACGGGGCCTTGGCATTGCTGCGTCGCGCCCTGCACCATGCACGCATGGTAAGAGTCACGTGCGCGGCAGCGTGGCTAGACTTCCATCAGGCCGCCACGGCGTGATCTTCCAGCCGGGAACTGACAGAGTGTCGGGTGGTCCACAGGTGCGGCGGGTGTCGTGGTGTGTGGTGGTGATGGTGGTGAGCGACGACCCTTCCTTCCTCGCTGCCTGGACGGAGCTGGCCCGCGACGGCGGCCTCTTGGCGTGGCCCACACGGCTTGTGGCCCTCACTGGCTTGCCGAAAACTCGCCTCCACCACATACAGTTGACCTTCTCCCATGTCAACGCCGTGCTCATCGTCACCGACGGTGGCACTCCGCCAAGGTAACATGCGTGTACCTGAGAGCTTTCTTAAAACATCTTTTAGTGTCAAAGTGGTCGCAAACAAAACACATGAAATGTTATTTGAAAGGCATCCACCTTTTTTTACGTGTTCACAATGGGAAAAGTCCTTTAACCTTACAACAGAGTCAAGATAAAGGGGAAAAAAAATTCTCACAAGATCATGCATGAAATGGCTACAGGCTGCCAATGAAAGATCGTTGGGCAGAGGATACTAGGGACAATCGGATGACCAAAGAAAGAGGACGCTTGGAATGACCAAGTCTTGCAACTCTGAAAAAGATGCCACATTCACCTGCTGACTTATTTTTCACAAAGAACTCCGTCTGCTAGAACAAATAATCTTTACAACATTTATGTATCCTCAAAGCGACTAATCAAACTTTAGGAACATATTTAGTCACCATTTTAGTGCAAGAAATACTAAGTACACGATCTACCTTTATGGGATGTATGATCGTGGGACAAATAATTTTTTTTCATATATATATATATATATATATAATATATATATATATATATATATATATATATGTATATATATATATATATATATATATATATATATATATATATATATATAATATATATATATATATATATATATATATATATATATATATATATATATATATATATGTATATATATATATATATATATATATATATATATATATATATATATATATGTATATATATATATATATATATGTATATATATATATATATATATATATATATATATATATATATATATATGTATATATATGTATATATATATATATATATATATATATATATATGTATATATATATATATATGTATATATATATATATATATATATATATATATATATATGTGTATATATATATATATATATATATATATATATATATATATATATATATATATATATATATATATATATATATATATATATATATATATATATATATATATATATATATATATATAATATATATATATATATATATATATATATATATATGTGTATATATATATATATATATATATATATATATATATATATATATATATATATATATATATATATATATATATATATATATATATATATATATATATATATATATATATATATATATATATATATATATATATATATATATATATATATATATATATATATATATATATATATGTATATATGTATATATATATATATATATATATATATATATATATATGTATATATATATATATATATATATATATATATATATATATATATATATATATATATATATATATATATATATATATATATAATATATATATATATGTATATA
>JAXIVD010003953.1:2500-5000 GCA_036785275.1 Cancer borealis
TTCATCTTCGGTTATTATCATCACAGGAAATCCAGTAAGTACATAAGGGAGGACATAAGTAAGCCTAATGCCTTTACTATTGCATTTCCAGTACTCTGTGGGTGTAAGTGGCTTCGCACTGCAATATTAAACTGGGTCTGACATCTCTTGACACCTCCCGATATCCCCAACAGGCAGCCGTCGCTCCCTCCAAGGCCTCGTTTTTGAAGCACAATGAAAGAGTTTGGGCACCTCTCAAGCCTCCGTGGCACTCCCTGACATTGCCTGGCAGCCTCCTTAACTACGTGGCACTCTCCCGGTCACCTCTGTCTCCCCTTCCCTCCCTCCCCTGAATTCAACGTGGATTTCATACCTAAGCCTTGACTTCAGCATCGTTTTAACTTTTCTCCTCACCTCTCCTGTTCTTGTTTCCTTTTTCTCCCAACATTCTCATTTTCTTTCCCAATCCATATTATCCTATCTATCTTGCCTTTTCTCTCATATATACTTTACTTCCCCCTTTCTCCCTTGTTTCCCTTTCTTGCTTGCAACATTACCTTCCCAGTTCCTTTAATTTTTTTTCTCGTTAGTGGTGAGAGACAGGAGGGGACTGCAAAATCCAGGCAGGCAGAGCAAGGACAAGAAGATGTGAGGGAAGAGAATGAATGGAGGAGAGCAGGAAGGAAGGAAGGAAGGAAGGAAGGATATAAAACAGAATGATTGAATAGATGTTACATTGGTGGCGGTGGTGGAAGTAAAATACTCAAACTTAATGAACAAAGTGGTAAATAATAATAGAATGAACGTTAAGTCAATTAAATCGAGTGAAAGGGAAAACTGGCACGGGAATCGTCATGGTATTCTAAACGTTTCCGTAATAAAATGTTATGAATATTTTTTCCATTGTGTCGTATCATATATGGAATTTTTATACAGAAGACAGTGGTATGCGTTGATTGCTCATAACGTGATGCTTTCTGGTTTGCGAGAGAAAAAAAAGAGAAAGAGAAAGAGAGAGAGAGAGTGAGAGGTCAGCTAGTTGTATTAGTAATTGTAAGAGTAGTAGTAGTTATTACTTTTGTTGTCGTAATGGTAGTATATGATTTTCTCTTACTCCTCTTCCCCTTCCTCTTCCTCCTCTTCTTTGGAGAGGAACATAATATAAGTCTATCAGGAACTCTAGGCAAGCATTACTGCATAGATGATGATGATGATGATGATTATGATAATGGTGTGTTAGAAAAATAATATTATCTATATCTCTTAAGTTTTAACAATTTTTCTAATGTTTATTGATACGAAAAATAACATACGATAAAGAGTTTCTGGTAAAAATAAAACTGCACTATTTTCACGTGAAGACAGCAATGATAAGCATGTCCATACTTCCTCATAACGTTTCAGTATTGTGTGTTTGATCAGTTTTACGAGCAAGGGGAAAATAGTAGGGGAAAAAAAGGAAACAGGAAAAAAAAGAGGTTTGAAAATAAATACAGACACTCCAGCTGCCTCCATACCTAAGTACTGTAAACCTTGCCAGCTTCTTCCTTCTTCCTTCCTTCCTTCCTTCCTTCCTTTCTTCCTTTCTTCCTTCCTGCTTTTTTTTCTTCCTTCCTTCCCTCCTTCTCCATTCCTCCACCCCTCGTCAATGTTACCTGTAAGAAAAAAAATGTGCGTATGTGTGTATGTGTGTGTGTGTGTGTGTGTGTGTGTGTGTGTGTGTGTGTGTGTGTGTGTGTGTGTGTGTGTGTGTGTGTGTGTGTGTGTGTGTGTTTACACTGTATTATGTAAACAGTTATAATCCGTCCAGTTTCATCCATGGTTCTGACTACGGTAAACAGTACACGCTGTAAACAAACACACACACACACACACACACACACACACACACACACACACACACACACACACACACACACACACACACACACACACACACACACGAGACAAATCAATTTAAGTAACGTCACTACCTTTGCATATCGTCAATTATTTCAGTTCTTTAATTAATATACAAACTGAGATGATCGATAATGATGATGATGATGATGAGGATGATGACGATGACTCAAGTAAACTCACTGACAACACAAACAAAATATAGTAAATCACCTTCCTTGCTCGCCTCGGCTGTGACTCTGAGCTCCGGGCGGAAGGAATTAGCAAGTAGAATGTCGTCTGATATGCTAATGAGAGACATCTGCGTGTTAAGTGAAAATAAGGTCATTCTGGTCTCAGCAGTGTCTGGAGGTCTGATTACTTTTTTCCGTCAATGAGCAATGGTGTGTGTGTGTGTGTGTGTGTGTGTGTGTGTGTGTGTGTGTGTGTGTGTGTGTGTGTGTGTGTGTGTGTCTGTGTCTGTGTCTGTGTCTGTGTCTGTGTGTGTGTGTGTGTGTGTGTGTGTGTGATGCAAAGTGAGAGGATAAAAATTTGCAATAATTCTCATCTCCTCTTAGGCATCATTATCATCATCATCATCATCATCATCATCATCATCATCAGGAGTTCATTTTAGCGAAGT
>JAXIVD010003953.1:10000-32500 GCA_036785275.1 Cancer borealis
TGTAGAGTTCAATTAGGTCTATATGATGCTGCAATGATATTTCCAATATCTCTAATAGCTTCCGAGAAAATTAGAACAAAATGCATATTTTGAAAAAAATATACGGTTTAATTTTACTGCGTAATTATTATACATAGAACAAATATTCATTATGACTGTTGTAGAGTTTAATTTGGTCTATCAGATGCTGCAATGATATTTACAATATCTCTAATAGCTTCCGAGAAAATTAGAACGAAATCTATTTTTTGGCAAAAAAATATGGTTTGATTTTACTACGTAATTATTATACATAGAAAAAATATTCACTATGAAAGTTGTAGGGTTTAATTAGGTATATCAGATTGTGCAATGATATTTCCAATATCTCTAATAGCTTCCGAGAAAATTAGAACGAAATCTATTTTTTGGCAAAAAGATATGGTTTAATTTTACTGCGTAATTATTATACATAGAACAAATATTCATTATTACAGTTGTAGAGTTTAATTAGATCTATCATATGCTGCAATGATATTTCCAATGTCTCTAATATCTTCCGAAAAAATTAGAACGAAATCTATTTTTTGGAAAAAAGATACGGTTTATCTTTAGTGCGTAATTATTATACATAGAACAAATATTAATTATGACAGTTATAGGGTTTAATTAGGTCTATCAGAGCCTGCAATGATATTGCCAATATTTTTAATAGCTTCCGAGAAAATTAGAACATAATATATTTTTTGGAAAAAAGAAACAGTTTAGTTTTACTGCGTAATTATTATACATTGAATAAATATTCATTATGACAGTTGTTGGGTTTAATTAGGCCTATCAGATGCTGCAATGATATTTACAATATCTCTATTAGCTTCAGAGAAAATTTGAAGAAATCTATTTTTTGGAAAAAAGATAGGGTTTAGTTTTACTGCGTAATTATTATACATAGAACAAGTATTCATTACGACAATTATATAATTTATAGAATTTAATTAGGTCTATCAGATGCTGCAATGATATTTCCAATATATCTAATAGCTTCCGAGAAAATTAGAACGAAATCTATTTTTTAGCAAAAAGATATGGTTTAATTTTACTGCGTAATTATCATATATAGAACAAATATTCATTATGGTGGCTGTAGAGTTTAATTATGTCTATCAGATGCTGCAATGATATTTCAAATATCTCTAATAGCTTCCGAGAAAATTAGAACGAAATATACTTTTTGGAAAAAAAATATGGTTTAATTTTACTGCTTAATTATTATACATAGAACAAATACTCATTATGACAGTTGTAGAGTTTAATTAGGTCTATCAGATGCTTCAATGATATTTCCAATATCTCTAATAACTTCCGAGAAAATGAGAACGAAATCTATTATTTGGAAGAAAAAAAATGGTTTAATTTTACTGCTTAATTATTATACATAGAATACATATTCTTTATGATAGTTGTAGAGTTTAATTAGATCTATCAGATGCTGCAATGATATTTCCAATATCTTTAATAGCTTCCGAGAAAATTAGAATGAAATCTATATTTTTGAAAAAAAGATACGGTTTAATTTTACTGCGTAATTATTATAAATAAAATAAATATTCATTATAACAGTTGTAGAGTTTAATTAGGTCTCTTAGATGCTGCATTGCAATTTCCAATATATCTAATAGTTTCCGAAAAAATTAGAACGAAATTTATTTTTTGGTAAAAATATATGGTTTAATTTTACTGAGTAATTATTATATATAGAATAAATATTCATTATGACTGTTGTAGAATTTAATTAGGTCTATCAGATGCTACAATGATATTTCCAATATCTCTAATAGCTTCCGAAAAAATTAGAACGAAATCTATTTTTTGGAAAAAAGATTCGGTTTAGATTTACTGCGTAATTATTATACATAAAACAAATATTCATTATTACAGTTGTAGAGTTCGATTAGGTCTATAAGATGCTGCAATGATATTTTCAATACCTCTAATAGCTTCCGAGAAAATTAGAACAAAATATATATTTTGAAAAAAATATACGGTTTAATTTTACTGCGTAATTATTATACATAGAACAAATATTCATTATGACAGTTGTAGAGTTTAATTTGGTCTATCAGATGCTGCAATGATATTTACAATATCTCTAATAGCTTCCGAGAAAATTAGAACGAAATCTATTTTTTGGCAAAAAAATATGGTTTGATTTTACTGCGTAATTATTATACATAGAACAAATATTCAATATGAAAGTTGTAGGGTTTAATTAGGTCTATCAGATTGTGCAATGATATTTCCAATATCTCTAATAGCTTCCGAGAAAATTAGAACGAAATCTATTTTTTTACAAAAAGATATGGTTTAATTTTACTGCGTAATTATTATACATAGAACAAATATTCATTATGACAGTTGTAGAGTTTAATTAGGTATATCAGATGCTGCAATGATATTTCCAATATTTTTAATAGCTTCCGAGAAAATTAGAACATAATATATTTTTTGGAAAAAAGAAACGGTTTAGTTTTACTGCGTAATTATTATACATAGAATAAATATTCATTATGACAGTAGTGTGCATTTGTAGTGCTGCACACCAAGCTTCATATATTCAACAGTCTGCCCTCCCACTCCACCATACGTGCTATACTTCATAATGATACAATTGATTATTGAGTGTGCAATGCTTCTACAGAACCCCTATAATACAAACTATTATAACAGAGCTAAAAACAATAATAAAAATATCGTTTCCCACTTACTGCTGAATTTATTTATAACTATCATGCATTTCTCTCTCTGATTGAGGGTGTGCGGCGCACACCTTGCACACTCTGGATATACGCCCATGGAGTTTAATTAGGTCTATCAGATGCTGCAATGATATTTCCAATATCACTAATAGCTTCCGAGAAAATTTGAGCGAAATCTTTTTTATGGAAAAAAAATACGGTTTAATTTTACTGCGTAATTATTATACCTAGAACAAATAATTATTATGACAGTTGTAGAGTTTAATTAGGTCTATCAGATGCTGCAATTATATTTCCAATAACTCAAATAGCTTCCGAGAAAATTAGAACGATTTTTTTTTTAAGATATCGTTTAATTTTACAGGATAATTATTATACATAGAACAAATATTCATTATGACTGTTGTTGAGTTTAATTAGGTCTATCAGATGCTGCAATGGTATTTCCAATATCTCTAATAGCTTTCGAGAAAATTTGAACAAAATCTATTATATGGAAAAAAGATACGGTTTAATTTTACTGCTTAATTATTGTGAATAGAACAAATATTCATTATGACAATTGTAGAGTTTAATTAGGTCTATCAGATGCTGCAATGATATATCCAATATCTCTAATAGCTTCCGAGAAAATGAGAACGAAATCTATTATTTGGAATAAAGATACGGTTTAATTTTACTCCTTAATTTTTATACATAGAACAAATGTTCATTATGACAGTTGTAGAGTTTAATTAGGTATATCAGATGCTGCAATGATATTTCCAATTTCTCTAATATCTTCCGAGAAAATTAGAACGAAATCTATTTTTTGGAAAAAAGATTCGGTTTAGATTTACTGCGTAATTATTATACATAAAACAAATATTCATTATTACAGTTGTAGAGTTCAATTAGGTCTATATGATGCTGCAATGATATTTCCAATATCTCTAATAGCTTCCGAGAAAATTAGAACAAAATGCATATTTTGAAAAAAATATACGGTTTAATTTTACTGCGTAATTATTATACATAGAACAAATATTCATTATGACTGTTGTAGAGTTTAATTTGGTCTATCAGATGCTGCAATGATATTTACAATATCTCTAATAGCTTCCGAGAAAATTAGAACGAAATCTATTTTTTGGCAAAAAAATATGGTTTGATTTTACTGCGTAATTATTATACATAGAAAAAATATTCACTATGAAAGTTGTAGGGTTTAATTAGGTATATCAGATTGTGCAATGATATTTCCAATATCTCTAATAGCTTCCGAGAAAATTAGAACGAAATCTATTTTTTGGCAAAAAGATATGGTTTAATTTTACTGCGTAATTATTATACATAGAACAAATATTCATTATTACAGTTGTAGAGTTTAATTAGATCTATCATATGCTGCAATGATATTTCCAATGTCTCTAATATCTTCCGAAAAAATTAGAACGAAATCTATTTTTTGGAAAAAAGATACGGTTTATCTTTAGTGCGTAATTATTATACATAGAACAAATATTAATTATAACAGTTATAGGGTTTAATTAGGTCTATCAGAGCCTGCAATGATATTGCCAATATTTTTAATAGCTTCCGAGAAAATTAGAACATAATATATTTTTTGGAAAAAAGAAACAGTTTAGTTTTACTGCGTAATTATTATACATTGAATAAATATTCATTATGACAGTTGTTGGGTTTAATTAGGCCTATCAGATGCTGCAATGATATTTACAATATCTCTATTAGCTTCAGAGAAAATTTGAAGAAATCTATTTTTTGGAAAAAAGATAGGGTTTAGTTTTACTGCGTAATTATTATACATAGAACAAGTATTCATTACGACAATTATATAATTTATAGAATTTAATTAGGTCTATCAGATGCTGCAATGATATTTCCAATATATCTAATAGCTTCCGAGAAAATTAGAACGAAATCTATTTTTTAGCAAAAAGATATGGTTTAATTTTACTGCGTAATTATCATATATAGAACAAATATTCATTATGGTGGCTGTAGAGTTTAATTATGTCTATCAGATGCTGCAATGATATTTCAAATATCTCTAATAGCTTCCGAGAAAATTAGAACGAAATATACTTTTTGGAAAAAAAATATGGTTTAATTTTACTGCTTAATTATTATACATAGAACAAATACTCATTATGACAGTTGTAGAGTTTAATTAGGTCTATCAGATGCTTCAATGATATTTCCAATATCTCTAATAACTTCCGAGAAAATGAGAACGAAATCTATTATTTGGAAGAAAAAAAATGGTTTAATTTTACTGCTTAATTATTATACATAGAATACATATTCTTTATGATAGTTGTAGAGTTTAATTAGATCTATCAGATGCTGCAATGATATTTCCAATATCTTTAATAGCTTCCGAGAAAATTAGAATTAAATCTATATTTTTGAAAAAAAGATACGGTTTAATTTTACTGCGTAATTATTATAAATAAAATAAATATTCATTATAACAGTTGTAGAGTTTAATTAGGTCTCTTAGATGCTGCATTGCAATTTCCAATATATCTAATAGTTTCCGAAAAAATTAGAACGAAATTTATTTTTTGGTAAAAATATATGGTTTAATTTTACTGAGTAATTATTATATATAGAACAAATATTCATTATGACTGTTGTAGAATTTAATTAGGTCTATCAGATGCTACAATGATATTTCCAATATCTCTAATAGCTTCCGAAAAAATTAGAACGAAATCTATTTTTTGGAAAAAAGATTCGGTTTAGATTTACTGCGTAATTATTATACATAAAACAAATATTCATTATTACAGTTGTAGAGTTCGATTAGGTCTATAAGATGCTGCAATGATATTTCCAATACCTCTAATAGCTTCCGAGAAAATTAGAACAAAATATATATTTTGAAAAAAATATACGGTTTAATTTTACTGCGTAATTATTATACATAGAACAAATATTCATTATGACAGTTGTAGAGTTTAATTTGGTCTATCAGATGCTGCAATGATATTTACAATATCTCTAATAGCTTCCGAGAAAATTAGAACGAAATCTATTTTTTGGCAAAAAAATATGGTTTGATTTTACTGCGTAATTATTATACATAGAACGAATATTCAATATGAAAGTTGTAGGGTTTAATTAGGTCTATCAGATTGTGCAATGATATTTCCAATATCTCTAATAGCTTCCGAGAAAATTAGAACGAAATCTATTTTTTGGCAAAAAGATATGGTTTAATTTTACTGCGTAATTATTATACATAGAACAAATATTCATTATGACAGTTGTAGAGTTTAATTAGATCTATCAGATGCTGCAATGATATTTCCAATATATCTAATAGCTTCCGAGAAAATTAGAACGAAATCAATTTTTTTGAAAAAAGATACGGTTTATCTTTAGTGCGTAATTATTATACATAGAACAAATATCCATTATGACAGTTATAGGGTTTAATTAGGTATATCAGATGCTGCAATGATATTTCCAATATTTTTAATAGCTTCCGAGAAAATTAGAACATAATATATTTTTTGGAAAAAAGAAACGGTTTAGTTTTACTGCGTAATTATTATACATAGAATAAATATTCATTATGACAGTAGTGTGCATTTGTAGTGCTGCACACCAAGCTTCATATATTCAACAGTCTGCCCTCCCACTCCACCATACGTGCTATACTTCATAATGATACAATTGATTATTGAGTGTGCAATGCTTCTACAGAACACCTATTATAAAAAATATTATAACAGAGCTAAAAACAATAATAAAAATATCGTTTCCCACTTACTGCTGAATTTATTTATAACTATCATGCATTTCTCTCTCTGATTGAGGGTGTGCGGCGCACACCTTGCACACTCTGGATATACGCCCATGGAGTTTAATTAGGTCTATCAGATGCTGCAATGATATTTCCAATATCACTAATAGCTTCCGAGAAAATTTGAGCGAAATCTTTTTTATGGAAAAAAAAAACGGTTTAATTTTACTGCGTAATTATTATACATAGAACAAATAATTATTATGACAGTTGTAGAGTTTAATTAGGTCTATCAGATGCTGCAATTATATTTCCAATAACTCAAATAGCTTCCGAGAAAATTAGAACGATTTTTTTTTCTAAGATATCGTTTAATTTTACAGGATAATTATTATACATAGAACAAATATTCATTATGACTGTTGTTGAGTTTAATTAGGTCTATCAGATGCTGCAATGGTAATTCCAATATCTCTAATAGCTTTCGAGAAAATTTGAACAAAATCTATTATATGGAAAAAAGATACGGTTTAATTTTACTGCTTAATTATTGTGAATAGAACAAATATTCATTATGACAATTGTAGAGTTTAATTAGGTCTATCAGATGCTGCAATGATATTTCCAATATCTCTAATAGCTTCCGAGAAAATGAGAACGAAATCTATTATTTGGAATAAAGATACGGTTTAATTTTACTGCTTAATTTTTATACATAGAACAAATGTTCATTATGACAGTTGTAGAGTTTAATTAGGTATATCAGATGCTGCAATGATATTTCCAATTTCTCTAATATCTTCCGAGAAAATTAGAACGAAATCTATTTTTTGGAAAAAAGATTCGGTTTAGATTTACTGCGTAATTATTATACATAAAACAAATATTCATTATTACAGTTGTAGAGTTCAATTAGGTCTATAAGATGCTGCAATGATATTTCCAATATCTCTAATAGCTTCCGAGAAAATTAGAACAAAATGCATATTTTGAAAAAAATATACGGTTTAATTTTACTGCGTAATTATTATACATAGAACAAATATTCATTATGACTGTTGTAGAGTTTAATTTGGTCTATCAGATGCTGCAATGATATTTACAATATCTCTAATAGCTTCCGAGAAAATTAGAACGAAATCTATTTTTTGGCAAAAAAATATGGTTTGATTTTACTGTGTAATTATTATACATAGAAAAAATATTCACTATGAAAGTTGTAGGGTTTAATTAGGTATATCAGATTGTGCAATGATATTTCCAATATCTCTAATAGCTTCCGAGAAAATTAGAACGAAATCTATTTTTTGGCAAAAAGATATGGTTTAATTTTACTGCGTAATTATTATACATAGAACAAATATTCATTATTACAGTTGTAGAGTTTAATTAGATCTATCATATGCTGCAATGATATTTCCAATGTCTCTAATATCTTCCGAAAAAATTAGAACGAAATCTATTTTTTGGAAAAAAGATACGGTTTATCTTTAGTGCGTAATTATTATACATAGAACAAATATTAATTATGACAGTTATAGGGTTTAATTAGGTCTATCAGAGCCTGCAATGATATTGCCAATATTTTTAATAGCTTCCGAGAAAATTAGAACATAATATATTTTTTGGAAAAAAGAAACGGTTTAGTTTTACTGCGTAATTATTATACATTGAATAAATGTTCATTATGACAGTTGTTGGGTTTAATTAGGCCTATCAGATGCTGCAATGATATTTACAATATCTCTATTAGCTTCAGAGAAAATTTGAACAAATCTATTTTTTGGAAAAAAGATAGGGTTTAGTTTTACTGCGTAATTATTATACATAGAACAAATATTCATTACGACAATTATATAATTTATAGAATTTAATTAGGTCTATCAGATGCTGCAATGATATTTCCAATATATCTAATAGCTTCCGAGAAAATTAGAACGAAATCTATTTTTTAGCAAAAAGATATGGTTTAATTTTACTGCGTAATTATCATATATAGAACAAATATTCATTATGGTGGCTGTAGAGTTTAATTATGTCTATCAGATGCTGCAATGATATTTCAAATATCTCTAATAGCTTCCGAGAAAATTAGAACGAAATATACTTTTTGGAAAAAAAATATGGTTTAATTTTACTGCTTAATTATTATACTTAGAAAAAATACTCATTATGACAGTTGTAGAGTTTAATTAGGTCTATCAGATGCTTCAATGATATTTCCAATATCTCTAATAACTTCCGAGAAAATGAGAACGAAATCTATTATTTGGAAAAAAAAAATGGTTTAATTTTACTGCTTAATTATTATACATAGAATACATATTCTTTATGATAGTTGTAGAGTTTAATTAGATCTATCAGATGCTGCAATGATATTTCCAATATCTTTAATAGCTTCCGAGAAAATTAGAATGAAATCTATATTTTTGAAAAAAAGATACGGTTTAATTTTACTGCGTAATTATTATAAATAAAATAAATATTCATTATAACAGTTGTAGAGTTTAATTAGGTCTCTTAGATGCTGCATTGCAATTTCCAATATATCTAATAGCTTCCGAAAAAATTAGAACGAAATTTATTTTTTGGTAAAAATATATGGTTTAATTTTACTGAGTAATTATTATATATAGAACAAATATTCATTATGACTGTTGTAGAATTTAATTAGGTCTATCAGATGCTACAATGATATTTCCAATATCTCTAATAGTTTCCGAAAAAATTAGAACGAAATCTATTTTTTGGAAAAAAGATTCGGTTTAGATTTACTGCGTAATTATTATACATAAAACAAATATTCATTATTACAGTTGTAGAGTTCGATTAGGTCTATAAGATGCTGCAATGATATTTCCAATACCTCTAATAGCTTCCGAGAAAATTAGAACAAAATATATATTTTGAAAAAAATATACGGTTTAATTTTACTGCGTAATTATTATACATAGAACAAATATTCATTATGACAGTTGTAGAGTTTAATTTGGTCTATCAGATGCTGCAATGATATTTACAATATATCTAATAGCTTCCGAGAAAATTAGAACGAAATCTATTTTTTAGCAAAAAGATATGGTTTAATTTTACTGCGTAATTATCATATATAGAACAAATATTCATTATGGTGGCTGTAGAGTTTAATTATGTCTATCAGATGCTGCAATGATATTTCCAATATCTCTAATAGCTTCCGAAAAAATTAGAACGAAATCTATTTTTTGGAAAAAAGATTCGGTTTAGATTTACTGCGTAATTATTATACATAAAACAAATATTCATTATTACAGTTGTAGAGTTCGATTAGGTCTATAAGATGCTGCAATGATATTTCCAATACCTCTAATAGCTTCCGAGAAAATTAGAACAAAATATATATTTTGAAAAAAATATACGGTTTAATTTTACTGCGTAATTATTATACATAGAACAAATATTCATTATGACAGTTGTAGAGTTTAATTTGGTCTATCAGATGCTGCAATGATATTTACAATATCTCTAATAGCTTCCGAGAAAATTAGAACGAAATCTATTTTTTGGCAAAAAAATATGGTTTGATTTTACTGCGTAATTATTAAACATAGAACGAATATTCAATATGAAAGTTGTAGGGTTTAATTAGGTCTATCAGATTGTGCAATGATATTTCCAATATCTCTAATAGTTTCCGAGAAAATTAGAACGAAATCTATTTTTTGGCAAAAAAATATGGTTTAATTTTACTGCGTAATTATTATACATAGAACAAATATTCATTATGACAGTTGTAGAGTTTAATTAGATCTATCAGATGCTGCAATGATATTTCCAATATATCTAATAGCTTCCGAGAAAATTAGAACGAAATCAATTTTTTTGAAAAAAGATACGGTTTATCTTTAGTGCGTAATTATTATACATAGAACAAATATCCATTATGACAGTTATAGGGTTTAGTTAGGTATATCAGATGCTGCAATGATATTTCCAATATTTTTAATAGCTTCCGAGAAAATTAGAACATAATATATTTTTTGGAAAAAAGAAAAGGTTTAGTTTTACTGCGTAATTATTATACATAGAATAAATATTCATTATGACAGTAGTGTGCATTTGTAGTGCTGCACACCAAGCTTCATATATTCAACAGTCTGCCCTCCCACTCCACCATACGTGCTATACTTCATAATGATACAATTGATTATTGAGTGTGCAATGCTTCTACAGAACACCTATAATACAAAATATTATAACAGAGCTAAAAACAATAATAAAAATATCGTTTCCCACTTACTGCTGAATTTATTTATAACTATCATGCATTTCTCTCTCTGATTGAGGGTGTGCGGCGCACACCTTGCACACTCTGGATATACGCCCATGGAGTTTAATTAGGTCTATCAGATGCTGCAATGATATTTCCAATATCACTAATAGCTTCCGAGAAAATTTGAGCGAAATCTTTTTTATGGAAAAAAAAAACGGTTTAATTTTACTGCGTAATTATTATACATAGAACAAATAATTATTATGACAGTTGTAGAGTTTAATTAGGTCTTTCAGATGCTGCAATTATATTTCCAATAACTCAAATAGCTTCCGAGAAAATTAGAACGATTTTTTTTTCTAAGATATCGTTTAATTTTACAGGATAATTATTATACATAGAACAAATATTCATTATGACTGTTGTTGAGTTTAATTAGGTCTATCAGATGCTGCAATGGTATTTCCAATATCTCTAATAGCTTTCGAGAAAATTTGAACAAAATCTATTATATGGAAAAAATATACGGTTTAATTTTACTGCTTAATTATTGTGAATAGAACAAATATTCATTATGACAATTGTAGAGTTTAATTAGGTCTATCAGATGCTGCAATGATATTTCCAATATCTCTAATATCTTCCGAGAAAATGAGAACGAAATCTATTATTTGGAATAAAGATACGGTTTAATTTTACTGCTTAATTTTTATACATAGAACAAATGTTCATTATGACAGTTGTAGAGTTTAATTAGGTATATCAGATGCTGCAATGATATTTCCAATTTCTCTAATATCTTCCGAGAAAATTAGAACGAAATCTATTTTTTGGAAAAAAGATTCGGTTTAGATTTACTGCGTAATTATTATACATAAAACAAATATTCATTATTACAGTTGTAGAGTTCAATTAGGTCTATAAGATGCTGCAATGATATTTCCAATATCTCTAATAGCTTCCGAGAAAATTAGAACAAAATGCATATTTTGAAAAAAATATACGGTTTAATTTTACTTCGTAATTATTATACATAGAACAAATATTCATTATGACTGTTGTAGAGTTTAATTTGGTCTATCAGATGCTGCAATGATATTTACAATATCTCTAATAGCTTCCGAGAAAATTAGAACGAAATCTATTTTTTGGCAAAAAAATATGGTTTGATTTTACTGTGTAATTATTATACATAGAAAAAATATTCACTATGAAAGTTGTAGGGTTTAATTAGGTATATCAGATTGTGCAATGATATTTCCAATATCTCTAATAGCTTCCGAGAAAATTAGAACGAAATCTATTTTTTGGCAAAAAGATATGGTTTAATTTTACTGCGTAATTATTATACATAGAACAAATATTCATTATTACAGTTGTAGAGTTTAATTAGATCTATCATATGCTGCAATGATATTTCCAATGTCTCTAATATCTTCCGAAAAAATTAGAACGAAATCTATTTTTTGGAAAAAAGATACGGTTTATCTTTAGTGCGTAATTATTATACATAGAACAAATATTAATTATGACAGTTATAGGGTTTAATTAGGTCTATCAGAGCCTGCAATGATATTGCCAATATTTTTAATAGCTTCCGAGAAAATTAGAACATAATATATTTTTTGGATAAAAGAAACGGTTTAGTTTTACTGCGTAATTATTATACATTGAATAAATGTTCATTATGACAGTTGTTGGGTTTAATTAGGCCTATCAGATGCTGCAATGATATTTACAATATCTCTATTAGCTTCAGAGAAAATTTGAACAAATCTATTTTTTGGAAAAAAGATAGGGTTTAGTTTTACTGCGTAATTATTATACATAGAACAAATATTCATTACGACAATTATATAATTTATAGAATTTAATTAGGTCTATCAGATGCTGCAATGATATTTCCAATATATCTAATAGCTTCCGAGAAAATTAGAACGAAATCTATTTTTTAGCAAAAAGATATGGTTTAATTTTACTGCGTAATTATCATATATAGAACAAATATTCATTATGGTGGCTGTAGAGTTTAATTATGTCTATCAGATGCTGCAATGATATTTCAAAATTAGAACGCAATATATTTTTTGGAAAAAAGATACGGTTTTATTTTACTGCCTAATTATTATACCTAGAACAAATATTAATTATGACAGTTGTAGAGTTAAAATTGGTCTATCAGATGCTGCAATGATATATCCAATATCTCTAATAGCTTCCGAGAAAATGAAAACGAACTCTATTATTTGGAAAAAAGATATGGTTTAATTTTATTGCCTAATTATTATATATAGAACAAATATTCATTATGAAAGTTGTAGTGTTTAATTAGATTTATCAGATGCTACAATGATATTTCAAATATCTCTAATAGCTTCCGAGAAAATTAGAATGAAATTTATTTTTTGGAAAAAATATACGGTTTAATTTTAATGCGTAATTATTATACATAGAACAAATATTCATTATGACAATTGTAGAGTTTAATTAGCTCTATCAGATGTTGCAATTATATTTCCAATATATCTAATAGATTCCGAGAAAATTAGAACGAAATCTATTTTTGGGAAAACAGATACGGTATAATTTTACTGAGTAATTATTATACATAGAAAAAATATTCATTATTTCAGTTGTAGAGTTTAACTAGGTCTATCAAATGTTGCAATGATATTTCCAATATCTCTAATAACTTCCGAGAAAATTAGAACGAAATCAATTTTTTGGCAAAAAAATATGGTTTAATTTTACTGCTTAATTATTATACAGAGAACAAATATTCATTATGACAGTTGTAGAGTTTAATTAGGTATATCAGATGCTGCAATGATATTTCCAGTATCTCTAATAGCTTCCGAGAAAATTAGAACGAAATCTATTTTGTGGAATAAAGATACGGTTTAATTTTACTGAGTAATTATTATACCTAGAACAAATATTCATTATGACAGTTGTAGGGTTTAATTAGTTGTATCAGATGCTGCATTGATATTTCCAATATCTCTAAAAGCTATCGATAAAATTAGAACGAAATCTATTTTTTGGAATAAAGATATGATTTAATTTTACTGCCTAATTATTATACATGGAACAAATATTCATTATGACAGTTGTAGAATTTAATTAGGTCTATCAGATGCTGCAATGATATTTCCAGTATCACTAATAGCTTCCAAGAAAATTAGAACTAAATCTATTTTTTGGAAAAAAAAATAGGGTTTAATTTATCTGCGTAATTATTATACATAAAATAAATATTCATTATGAAAATTGTTGTGTTTAATTAGATCTATCAGATGCTGCAATGATATTTCCAATATCTCTAATAGTTTCTGAGAAAATTAGAACGAAATCTATTTTTGGGAAAAAAGATGCGGTTTAATTATACTACGTAATTATTATACATAGAACAAATATTCATTACGACAGTTATAGGGTTTAATTAGGTCTATCAGATGCTGCAACTATATTGCCAATATCTCTAATAGGTTCCGAGAAAATTAGAACGAAATTTATATTTTGGAAAAAAGATACGGTTTGATTTTACTGCATAATTATTATACATAGAACAAATATTCATTATGACAGTTGTAGAGTATAATTAGGTCTATTAGATGCTGCAATGATATTTCCAATATCTCTAATAACTTCCGAGAAAATAAGAACGAAATCTATTATTTTTAAAAAAGATATGGTTTAATTTTACTGCTTAATTATCATACATAGAACAAATATTCATTATGTCAGTTGTAGAGTTTAATTAGATCTATCAGATGCTGCAATGATATTTCCAATATCTCTAATAGCATCCGAGAAAATTTGAACGAAATCTGTTTTTGGGAAAAAAGATACGGTTTAATTTTACTGCGTAATTATTACACATAGAACAAATATTCATTATTACAGTTGTAGAGTTTAATTAGGTCAATTAGATGCTGCAATGATATTTTCAATATATCTAATAGCTTCCGAGAAAATTAGAACGAAATATATTTTTTGGTAAAAATATACAGTTTAATTTTACTGAGTAATTATTATACATAGAACAAATATTCATTATGACTGTTGGAGAATTTAATTGGGTCTATCAGATGCTGTAATGATATTTCTTAATATCTCTAATGGCTTCCGAGAAAATTAGAACGAAATCTATTTTTTGGCAAAAAGATATGGTTTAATTTTACTGCGTAATTATTATACAGAGAACAAATATTCATTTTGACAGTTGTAGGGTTTAATTAGGTATATCAGATGCTGCATTGATATTTCCAATATCTTTAATAGCTTCCGAGAATATTAGAATGAAATCTATTTTTTGGAAAAAAGATACGGTTTAATTTTACTGCGTAATTATTATACATAGAACAAATATTCATTATGACAGTTGTAGGGTTTAATTAGTTCTATTAGATGCTGCAATGATATTTCCAATATCTCTAATAGCTTCCGATAAAATCTATTTTTTGTATAAATATACGATTTAATTTTACTACGTAATTATTATACATAGAACAAATATTCATTATGACTGGTTGTAGAGTTTAATTAGGTTTATCAGATGCTGCAATGATATTTCCAATATCTCTAAATGCTTCCGAGAAAATTAGAACTAAATCTATTTTTAGGAAAAAAGATAGGGTTTAATTTTACTGCGTAATTATTATACATAGAACAAATATTCATTATGACAGTTGTAGAGAATCATTAGGTCTATCAGATGCTGCAATGACATTTCCAATATCTCTAATAGCTTCCGAGAAAATTAGAACGAAATCTATTTTATAGAAAAAAGTTTCGGTTTAATTTTACTGCGTAATTATTATACATAGAACAAATATTAATTATGACAGTGTTAGGGTTTAATTAGATCTATCAGATGCTGCAATGATATTTCCAATATCTCTAATAGCTTCCAAAAAAATTAGAACGAAATCTTTTTTTTTGGAAAAAAGATCCGGTTTAATTTTACTGCGTAATTATTATACATAGAACAAATATTCATTATGACAGTTGTAGGGTTCAATTCGATCTATCAGATGCTGCAATGATATTTCCAATATCTCTAATAGCCTCCGAGAAAATTAGAACGAAATCTATTTTTTGGAAAAAAAATAGGGTTTAATTTTACTGCGTAATTATTATATATAGAACAAATATTCATTATATGACTTGTAGAGTTTAATTAGATCTATCAGATGCTGCAATGATATTTCCAATATATCTGATAGCTTCCGAGGAAATTAGAACGAAATCTATTTTTTGGAAAAGAAAATACGGTTTATCCTTAGTGCGTAATTATTATACATAGAACAAATATCCATTATGATAATTATAGGGTTTAACTAGGTCTATCAGATGCTGCAATGATATTTCCAATATCTCTAATAGCTTCCGAGAAAATTAGAACCAAATATTTTTTTTGGAAAACAGATACGGTTTAATTTTACTGCGTAATTATTATACATAGAACAAATATTCCTTATGACAGTTGTAAGGTTTAATTAGGTCTACCAGATGCTGCAATGATATTTCCAATATCTTTAATAGCTTCCGAGAAAATTAGAACTAAATCTATTTTTTGGAAAAAAGATACGGTTTGATTTTACTGCGTAATTATTATACATAGAACAAATATTCATTATGACAGTTGTATAGTTTAATTAGGTATATCGGATGCTGCAATGATATTTCCAATATCTCTAATAGCTTCCGAGAAAATTAGAACGAAATCAATTTTTTGGAAAAAGATACGGTTTAATTTTACTGCGTTATTATTATACATAGAACACATATTCATTATGATAGTAGTAGAGTTTAATTAGTTCTATCAGATGCTGCAATGATATTTCCAATATCTCTAATAGATTCCGAGAAAATTAGAACGGAATTTATTTTTAGGCAAAAAAATATGGTTTAATTTTACTGCGTAATTATTATATATAGAACAAATATTCATTACGACAGTTGTAGAGTTTAACAGTGGCGTATGGTGGTTTCGTTCACTGGGTGTGTTGAACAGTGATTCTGTCTATAACTAACATATAACAAATTACGTGTGTTTGTGTGTGTGTGTGTGTGTGTGTGTGTGTGTGTGTGTGTGTGTGTGTGTGTGTGTGTGTGTGTGTGTGTGTGTGTATGTGTGTGTGTGTATGTGTGTGTGTATGTGTGTGTGTGTGTGTGTGTGTGTGTGTGTGTGTGTGTGTGTGTGTGTGTGTGTGTGTGTGTGTGTGTGTGTGCGCGCGTGTGCGTGTGCGTGTGCGTGCGCGTGCGCGTGCGTGTGCGTGTGCGTGTGCGTGTGTGTGTGTGTGTGGGTTGGGGTGGGGGTGTGAGGGGGATGGGGGGGGGGTGTTATTACAATTTTATAGTTATTCATATAATTAGTTAGAAAATAAAATAAATTTTATGTGAAAACATAGAATAATTCAATTTATTCATTTGGATTAGCTAAGCCATAGACTACACTATACTTGACTGGACACTCGAAATCTGGCCTTTTGCAAACCCGTCCTACGGCAGATTTTTAGAAAAATAAAATAAAATACTTAGAATTAAGATAGGAACATCAAATAAAAAGCAAACACTTCAGAGTGTTGTAAGGAATATGTTTATGAGCAACAAAAACAAATTAGTCAACATACGTCATCGGTGGGCGACAATTATTGAATCCTAAGAAACCGAGAAAAACAAAATTTGCAATAAATTCCAGGAATATTGGAATTTCAATCTGAAAACACTTACATGCATAGCCCATGTAGTCTATATTAATATGCAATACCATAGAATACACCATACGTGACTGTGCACTCGAAATTGGGTCTTCCGCAAATGGGTACTGAGGTGATTTTTTTTGTTTTATTTGAATAAAATGCTTAAAATCATCATAGAAACCTCAAACAAAAAGCAAGCACCTCAAAGTGGTGTGAAGAATATATTTATGAGCAACAAAAACAAATTTGTCAACATACATCATCGGTGGGCGACAATTATTCAATCCTGACACCAATAAAAAAACAAAATCTGCAATAATTTCCAGGAATATTGGAATTTCAATCTGAAAACACTTACATGTGTACCTTTTCGGTATAACCTCTACCTTCTTATCTACTACTTTCTATCTACTTTCTATGCTGCCACCACGACACCACTATTTACCTACGGTACAGTGGCAGTAACACTGACCCTCGGTACATTGGTGGCAGCGGTGGGATCGTGGGTATAGCCTTTCTAACGGCACCCTTGCATACCTCACCGAGGCAGGTGCCAGGTCACCACACCCAGGAAGCAGGTCACAACCCCTGACTAACACCTGGTACCCATTCACTGCTGGGTGGACAGGGGCATGGGTGTAAGGAGACCGCCCGTCCTTGGCGAGAGGCAACTCCACATGCAGCCTTAGTCTAGACCACAACCGAAAGACATGATGTCTCGGCTGAAAGAGCCTGGCTGTTCCCGTTGGAACTTTGCGGTAATTTGTCCATTGTATGCCTGTGAGCATTTGTTGAGTTGTTGTCTGCAGCGTTGCAGTTTGGGCGCCCGATGAGCGCGGAAAGGTGACGGGCCACCTCAGTGACATGTACGTGTGAACACTACATAAGCCGTTATGGAGGAAGCACTTTTCTTCTTCTGCTTATGAACATTTTCCATGAGACTTATAATAGCGTTACAAGAAGCTTGTGATAACATCAAAACACTGATGGAAATAAGCAAGGAATATGGCATGGAAATAAATAAAGAAAAAAGCAAAATAATCATACACAACGCAGACCACAAACCAGAGAACATTGAGGGAATCCGTGTGACTAACAATATTAAGTATCTAGGTGTTATAATAACAGACAAGAGGGATATATTTAAGGAACAGAAGCATAACATGATTATGAAGGCACAAAGCTTGGCAAACCTGACCTACTCAATAATAGCAAAAATCTAATGGTCTAACTAACTTGGTTAGACCATGACCGTGATATATATCTATTTGTTAAATTCGCACGGTCATTTTTAAATACATAACAGTGGTGATGGTAGCCATGATCAAATAATGACCGCTACTAAAGTTTCATCATCCACCGTTTTACGCTCAGTTTCTACAGGGAGTTTTATATGAATTTAGTACTGAAATGTTCCTAAAATCTTATAAATCAGACATTACAATAACCAAATGTTGCATACTTACTGCTAAAACGAGTCCGGTGTCCAGCTAGAAGCTACAGTCGCGCGTCCGTCTGGTTCCAGTGGCAGTAGGTGACTGACTCTCACCCTTCATACCAGGACATCACAGTCAGCTCAGCTTTCTCAGCTACGCGCCACGAATTGTTGTGAAAAACTCATTCCCAAGCCGATATAACGATAATATGGCATTTGATCACAATCAAATCATATTCAGGAATGGTGATTTCACAATATGTGATGCTTTATTTCAGAAATTATTGCCAATTTGCCTGAAATTTTTGCTATAAACAATATGCTTTATACACAACTCCCACACGGTTTTCACTCATTCTTGTAATCTTTATGTTAATTTCCTATTTGCACAAGTTGTAAAATAATTTTTTAGGTTCAGCAATGGTTCAGCAATCATTGCTGGTTGTAAAGACATGTAATACAATGTCCTAAGTAGAATATGAACTGATAAATGAAGTATTATCTGTCATCACTCATAGCAGCGGAATCAATAGGACTGAAATGTATATCGTCTGTCAGCGATTGTCGCGAGTGTCCAGTCAAGTATGGTGTAGTCTATGGCTAAGCTTACCACTTAAATTACACAGTTGAGTGGTTGACATACCTGATTATTTATAATTCAATTCTATTCTTCGTGTTTTTGATATAAACTTGTTCATGACTTCATCATAGAAAGAGCCTCTCTGTTTAACTTTAGTCAGCAAGATCTTTTCAATGGAGAGCAAACTGAGGCCACTCAGCCTCAAATGACTCCCCTCAGCACATTTCCCTGGTGGTGTAATAATGTGGCACCTGGCACCTCACAACAGTCCTGAAGGTCACTGTCGCAGCTCACGGAGACTCTACCATGGCCACAGTCATAGGTTACCACAACACAACACCACAACATGTGTCCACCCCCTGTAACACTGTCACATAACCACAAATACCGTCTATACCGTCGTAACCGCTTTTCAAGGGAAAGATATTTTTAAGTATACCAGCGAAGCAGCAGGAGGCTGCCTCTCTCGTATCCCTCCGCTGGCAGATGGGAGTGAATGTCACATTCACTCCCATCTCTCCTCTTTGCACATCGCCATGGTAACGCCATCATTAAGATGCAAACACACCGCAACACAATAATAATTACAATATACTCGCAATTCACAACTAGTCATTTATCTAGTCAAGGGAAATGCACGTGCTCTCCCGACACAAGCGTCAATGAAACAGAGTTAGTATAACTCTGGTTACTTGGCAACTCAACTTACTTCTGTTGGCTCATCGGTAAGAGAGTCCATCACTTAGGTTGCACTCAATCCTTATTTCTGATTTAGTGACTTAATAACATTTGGTTTCATAATAGATACTATATTATAATTCTTGCAAATCTTAATTATGCTCATATAATGAATGGCAAAGACACTTTATACCTTCTAGCCAATATAAAATATCAGCACCAAAAACGAACGCAAGTAGTGTGCATTTGTAAAGCCGCACACCAAGCTTCATATATGCAACAGTCTGCCCTCCCACTCCACCATACGCGATATGCTTCATAATGACACAATTGATTATTGGGTGTGCAGTGCTTCTACAGAACACCTATAATACAAAATATTATAACAGGGCTAAAAACAATAAGAAATATATCGTTTCCCACTTACTGCTGAATTTATTTATAACTATCATGCATTTCTCTCTCTGACTGAGGGTGTGCGGCGCACACCTTGCACACCCTGAATATACGCCTATGACACACACACACACACACACACACACACACACACACACACACACACACACACACACACACACACACACACAGACACACACACACACACACACACACACACACACACACACACACACACACACACACACACACACACACACACTGCAATCACCATCGAGTGGAGTGTTATTCTGCTCTAAAAACACCAAACAAGGAAAGGAAGCGGAGGAAGATCGATGTCTTGCCAGTAAGGAAAGGAATGAGAGTCGGGAGCTGGATCCATACAGTGTGAAGGCGATTCTTTTGTGTGTTGAGGAGGAAGTGTAAATGGAAAAAAGTAAAAGTGAAGGAATATCAAAAGGACAGAATAGTAAATAAGTAATAGTGAACACCTATGATTAACTTGATAGAAATATACACTTCTACAGCTAGACATATGAGAAGTTGATTGTTTTTATTTAAGTCACTGAGGGAGGTGTTGAAGGGAGATGTAGTTTGAGAGAGAGAGAGAGAGAGAGAGAGAGAGAGAGAGAGAGAGAGAGAGAGAGAGAGAGAGAGAGAGAGAGAGAGAGAGAGAGAGAGAGAGAGATATTGTATAAGTTAGGAACAATGAGAAGACATGCATTTAAAGACGAAATTATACAATAGTGAAAGTTATAATAGCCTTTTTTTTTTAAAGATAATCAGTATATTCCACTGAGAAGAAAAGTTATAATACAATTGGGTGACATGGAATTCTTAAAGTGATTGAGGAGAGAAGAAAATGTAAAATGAAAAAAAACAAACTTGTCTAGTACACATGCGATTTAAAAAAAAAAAAAGGCTGAATTTACCAAAACAAAAGAAATAACTGATAGACAAGCGATCAGTAAGTAGACAATGACGACAAACAGGACACACGCAGGATGTTGTACGAGAAAATATAGAAAATGTCAAGAATAAGAACAACTAGAATGGGATTCCTATAAGGAGACATGATTGGACAATTGCCACAACTGTCATGGCGTTGGATGAGATACTACGCAGGTGAAGGGAATATATTGGAGAACCATTTTATGATGACGCGAAAAACTAGTTGACACATTCAGAAAAGAAGGGCATAAAACAACAGAAACTTGGGTTAGAGAAGCTATGAAAAATGAATTGGAAAAGCAATGGAAGAATACGACATTTCGGAAGAGATTTCAGCGGGAACCTCACAGCAGGGAAGACAAACCAACTAAGAAACACTATCTACAGCAGCGGAGGTGACATCTATCATGTAGTAGGCGTCATTGTTTCGCCATTATCAAATGTGGAAGAAAAATGGACTGAAGCAGATCTTGACTAAACATAAGAAGTTAGATAACAAAGATCATATTGTGTGATACTGAAGAGACTAAGAACTAAAGATCATAAAAAAATATCAGGGAAGAATTATGTCTTTGTGGAAGGTAAATAAACGAAAAACACTATTCTCTGTATTTGGCTGTAGACCAACCATTATTTACCTGTTCCATTCACAAGAAAATAATTTGATAAGGTTAAACAAGGAGATTTATCATATTGAAGATGAAAATTGTTAATGTAGATGCGTCAGACCCTAGAATGATACAGCTGCTGGAAGAGAGCAAGGAAGGATATAATTGAATAGGCCAGACTGGAAAGAGAAAGCCAATGACGTCAAGGCGACACAATAAGCTGTAATATTTTGCTGACGAGCAAGATTAAAAAGTATGACTTCGAAGGATATACATCATGAGTATGTTTTATTGAAAAAAAAGACAGATAATGAAATAAATTAATAAAAAAGAAAAGGAAAAGGAATCACATAACATGCACTCGCCCAATCTACTGGTTCCATACTTGTCACAAAAACACA
>JAXIVD010003954.1:0-40331 GCA_036785275.1 Cancer borealis
ATAGTAATGGTAATACTGATGATAATTATATACAGTTAGATAAGGTGTGTTTATGATGATCAACGGTTAAGATTTCCTTGACATTTTTCAGAGTGGGAAAGGTGAGGAATGGTTAAAACCTGAAATAATTTCCAGCTTGGCCTCTCTCTCTCTCTCTCTCTCTCTCTCTCTCTCTCTCTCTCTCTCTCTCTCTCTCTCTCTCTCTCTCTCTCTCTCTCTCTCTCTCTCTCTCTCTCTCTCTCTCTCTCTCTCTCTCTCTCTCTCTCTCTCTCTCTCTCTCTCTCTCTCGTGGTTTCGTCAATGTGGGGTCAGCTTCTCCTCGGGGGCACTTCCGGTTATTATCTCCTTCCCCCTCGGGCCGCGCCGCCGACCCAGCCCGAGAGGTGGAGGCGGTGGCGACGGCGACTGGCGGAGCGGAAACGGCTTTTGCCCCGGGCTGCTAGGAGGACGTGACACCCCCTACCACACCCCCACCAACCCCACCACACCACACCCACCAACCCACCTCACCCCCACCACACCCCACACCACCCCACACCACCCACCACCCAGCTCGAGGCCGCCACTCCCACCATACTTGCCCGACACCCCCCAGGACGCTTTCACACACACACGCACATACATACACATACATACACATACACACATACAAGGTTATAAGTTGACCACGAAGCCACCGAAGTGAAATCTAAAAAAAAAAAAATCTTAAATCATAAAAGAAACATTTCAAACCTCCTCAAGGGAACCAGTGAATAACGAAGGACGATTTAGAGTGAAAACAAAGATGCCAAGGAATGTGAAAGATGCGCGCGCCCTTTACACAGCTGCAAACGGACAAACAAAAGCTAAACGGAGCGGATGCCATTTGAAGGAGGCAGATAAATAACACCAGTAGTAGTAGTAGTAGTAGTAGTAGTAGTAGTAGTTGTTGTTGTAACAGTAATAGTAGTAGTGGTTTTACAGGTTCATGCACTGATGCTTTTTTATCGGCCCGTGTCAAGAGACGTCAACGGTATAACCTATTGTCATTGGTTCTCCCTCCATGACGTAAGCGCTACAACCTATACTCATTGGTTGTTGGTGTAGAACGTCACTGCTTCGGCCTATTGTCATTGGTTCTTGTTTCCTGACGTCACTGCTTCATGCTATCCTTGTGAACGTACGGTTACTCCAGGAAGTGATGTTTACTCCTGCTTATTGCTTTGTAGTTACACTGACAAAGGTGACCAAATTGCGCATGTTAATAGCAGTAGCAGTAGTAGTAGTAGTAGTAGTAGTAGTAATAGTAGTAGTAGTAGTAGTAGTATATACTGTCTCATCTAATACTAAGATTATCTTGATAAATACCAATTGAAAGACTACAATCTATTTTCCGCCAGGCCGCCCCACGCCAGTATGCCACAAAAAGGTGCTTAGAGAAGGGTAACAAGACACCGCTGGAACTGAACTTACGCTCTTTAAAACTCTGACGTACTTTGTCTAGGATATTTTTTCAAGTGTATTTTGTAACTTCAGACAACCTTCTTATATATGTATAGGACTTGAATGTATATCTGAGCATAGTTACGAAATATGCGCCAAGGAAACAGACATACACATGGAATAGTTCGTCAAAAGGTTACAAATGAATACAAACATGAACAAACCTATAAGCCCTTACTTGGCTGTTCAATTTAACTAATTTACACTAACTACTTATATTAGAGAAAGGATATAACAGTATAAGGCTGTTCTCCACCCACCTAGACGTTGGAATTCATCTGTGCTGCTCACAAAACGGACAGCCTGGTATAGCCCGGCGGTTTGGTTAATATTATTGGTATGGTTTGTCTGCGAGGCGGCTGGGTACCGGCGGGTCAGTATTTGCGTCGCCAAGGAGTTCCTGAGGCGAGGGTGGGCACGGCAAACTTACGTAAGGAGGCTGCTAGAGGCTTGGAACACTGCACATTTCTCATTTACATAATACAGAGGCGAGTCGTGTGTTGAGAATGTTAGTGGAGAGAAGATGCGAAAGGATGGCGACGCAGAATGCTGTTGGCGTCTCAGAACATCTTGCGTCTCTCCTTTCCATACACAGTGGCCAGGGAATACCTCGTTGATTTGGCTACTGGAAAATAAAAGTAAAAGTATATAAGAACAACCAGACTCATTACCGAACCAATTATATAGTTAAGTGGCGACAAGAGATTCGTGTCATGACATCGGGAAATCATTGGTGAGGCAATAATGGAAACATGAGACAACACTGGAGGTGAGTGAAGCCGCGTAATGAAGTCTCTACCGTGAGCGACAAGACAGCGGAGTGTTGGATCGGTGGGTGGCTGACTGGCTGACGTACGGGTGAAAGCCACGGCCAGGCGGGGGCTCGGGACGCTCTGAACAAGTGGACCACCACGTGTTGGCGCCACACCCGCCAACACCGCCTCTCTGCCTCCCTGTTGCTTGCCTGGCTGCCTCGCTCCAAGGACTGCGCCGCTCAACACCGCCTCTAGAAACATAACACATATAGATGATACACACACCATACACGTGGGTCTTCGTCTCATCGCCTCAGAACGCAGATGGAAAGAGGGAAAAAAAAAATGTTAGTGAGTGACGTTTGCCACCCTGTGACGGCGCGGCCCTTCCCATTGCCGACGTCACCAAGCGTTACGTTATGATACCTACACCAGGGAGCCACAAGGACGCTTATGGCGAGTGTCTTTTGTTACCAGCAGTGGGTTAGGGTGTAGTGCGGCGGGCTTCACCTGTGACTCAGTCTGCAGGAATCTGATAAAGAGCTTACCTGCAATTTGCTGGGAGGTTGGTAATACTGGCAACACACACACACACACACACACACACACACACACACACACACACACACACACACACACACACACACACACACACACACACACACATAATATTAACGTACTTACATGCCTGTACCTTATCCGGTCCCATGCATGTACACAGGAACACTATAACTGTTTGTATCGCGGGGCCAAAACACTGCACGGGTCGCTGCCAAACTCACGTCCTCTTCCTGCTTCATTCGTGCCCGCTTCGTCTCATTCAAACTTTCATTCAGTCGGTTGCCCGCGACACATCTGCTTGCAAGAGTTGCTTTCATCACCCGCTCCCGCCACCTGTTCATTGGCCCGCGTGACTCACTACCTGTCACTGGGTGTTTTTGACTGTAGGAAAACTGGTTCAGTAAAAGGCTACAAACACACCTCACGAAGCATCTTTTTTCCTCTTGGTTCATGGCGTCAGTGAGCTGTAAATATTAATCCGTTAATTTTATATATACATTATTTTCTGCTTCGCTTTCCTCACAATCTTATTCCGTGTCCTATCCCATCAGTAGAGACTTAAATGGTGAGCCTGGAATTCTCTCTGTTTTATGTGTGTGGTACTGACGAGATGCAAGCCTTCTTTGGTGAGAAGGCGATCGGGCGTTGGGTGGTAAGTACGGCCACCCGTGTGAGAGGGGCTTTCTCCCATCCAGTTACAAGATAGTGTAAAGCAACACACACCAAAGGCACATAGGAAATTAGTCATAACCATCCAACAAGAGGGCGGGAAAAAAAGGGTACTCACCGCATAGGTATTCACAGCCCTTCCCGTACTCACTCCTTTGCACCAAAAGTAAACAGCTTGAGAGAATGTTAGGACGAAGCAGACATGACTGGCAGGAGTGGACAGGTTCCGCAGCGCTGGAGGAACCTGAAGCCAAGGTGTGTTGAGTACCAGCATTGACAGCTTTACAGATCCGGATTTTTGTGCGTTGCTAAAAGGAGCGTTGAAAATTCATTCAAGATGGCTCATTTAACTGGAGAGATGCTTCGTCTGTTAAACTCCGTGATTAATGTAAGTTACGTGAATGTGTGAGTTATGCGTGCGAGGATACAAACCTGTTTCTCTCCCTCATGCAACAGGTGAGACAGTCAGCAATATGCGCGGGTTCTTCCTTAACTCTGTCCATCTCCTACGTGCTCAGCGGAGTGTTTCGTTACGTTCATGGGTCAGTCTCATCAGGGAGGGAAGCTCGTGCCCAGGATGCCAAAACAGTAGGGGTCGCGTTCTTACCCAAAGGGAAATGCAAAAGCGAAAGTTGGGTGTGTACAAATAAAGTCACAAGTGTAACCCACGAGTACACCTGCACACCGGAGACGTGTTTACCTAGGTGTGGTGACGGTGACGGTGATGGTAGTGACGGCAGTGCCTCTCTTGCAGTGTCTTAGTGATTGCTGTGAGGCCCACACTCCTCCATGCGTCACACAAACATTCCTTAGCGAACATTGCAAAAACTTTACTTCCTGTGATTTCATAATTCAACTCTTGCTAAATGTGCTTCCATGATTGTGGGAGAACTGCGTCGTCTTTCATTTCTCCTTCATCTAAGACAGCGTTTCTTAACTTGGAGTGCTGAGACCAATTGTAATGGGCTGTGGTTAAATGCAATGCAATATGTTACGATATACTTAAGCTACACGTTAAGTATGATCATTCCCTCTTATTGGTATTAGAATATATACCATTACTGACTGATAATTGACTGTATAATGAACTTTTTACCTCTAACTACAAGGGATGTTCAAGGTAGAAAAGGTGAAGGAACACTGATATTAGTCCTCGCAATGTACAGAGGTCATATCCGTCTGTATTATAAAGTATTTACATGTACGCCTCTCACTTGTTGGGGAGAGAGGAGGGACGCCCACTCACATAACACTTGTAAGCGGATGGAATCAATGTTATTCATCCTATACACTCACCTTCTTTTTATTAATGTATTCAATCCTCTTATAATCGTCCATAGTGCTGAGTCTCTTGCTATCTTCTGCCGTTATTGTCATGGTTTTTGCTCTCCTGAACCTGCTAACTGCTTGACTCTCTCTCTCACTCTCTCTCTCTCTCTCTCTCTCTCTCTCTCTCTGTCTCTCTCTCTCTCTCTCTCTCTCTCTCTCTCTCTCTCTCTCTCTCTCTCTCTCTCTCTCTCTCTCTCTCTCTCTCTCTCTCTCTCTCTCTCTCTCATGGCTTTACGATGCTGTCTACTCTCATCCCTACTTTGCACACCTTACTAAATTCTGGAACACTGTCTTATGTCTACTACCTTTTTTTATACACCTCCTACGAGAGAGAGAGAGAGAGAGAGAGAGAGAGAGAGAGAGAGAGAGAGAGAGAGAGAGAGAGAGAGAGAGAGAGAGAGAGAGAGAGACTATATCAAGACACCCCAGGAGTTAAATTGGGTAAATCCTTTTGTAATCCTCTTGCATTATCCTTTTTTTATATTTTCTTTTCTTTATTAGGAAGCAACAGTCAGCGAAGGTATATATTCTTCTTACACTTTAGTTATGTAGTTTTGTAGTCCATTATCAGCCTCATTTTCATAATTTTCCCTTATCTCCATTCACTCACGACTAAAACAATGAATACTAACTCCTTATTTTTTCTCCCGCAGGATGATTTCGACTCGCTACGTCCCCTGTGCTACCCCCAGACGGACGTGTTCTTGGTCTGCTTCAGCGTCGTGTCGCCCACCTCCTTCCACAACGTGCGGGAGAAGTGGCTGCCGGAGCTACGTCAGCATAACCCTCGCCCACCCATCGTGTTGGTGGGCACCCAAAGCGACCTCAGGACAGATGTGAAGGTGAGCAGGAAAGGGAATTAGGTTTAAGTCTATGAAGGATTGCATAATGATACGAATAAAGAGAGAGAGAGAGAGAGAGAGAGAGAGAGAGAGAGAGAGAGAGAGAGAGAGAGAGAGAGAGAGAGAGAGAGAGAGAGAGAGAGAGAGAGAGAGAGAGAGAGAGAGAAGAAAAATAACAATCATTCTTCGCTAAAACTAAACACGACCTTTTTTTGCGCCTCTGACCAAGTAAAGCCGTCGGTATCAAATGCCTGAGTCGTCACTTCTTACCTAAAGCTGCATTAATAAGATAGATCACAAAAAAAGGTCGTAAAAGTGAAAGACTCAAGGTGTGTCCGTACCCTGAGCCTCCGCTGCGCATCACGTGGCTTCTTTGTCATGCTGAGGTTGGGTCACCGGACAAACATTAATCAGTGTGCGCGGCAAGACTCGCGCGGCGCCAGGTTTGAGTGTGTGTAGTTTGCAGCCACACACTTCCTTTCTTGCTGCGGGAGCCCATTCTACTTACACTGGGCTGAAAAGAGTAAATAATGGAACTTTACCTTTCACTGTTGTCTTTGACTCTTTGGTTTCTTCCTCCCTGTCTTAACCGACGCCAAAAGACTTCAGGTAATGCAGCGCCATGAAATAAATTTTACAATCTATCTATTAATTATTTTTTTCTTAACTTGAGGTTTGTCACACTTTCTGGTTGTGAAGTTTAACGGGTCTTTCGTGATAAAAAAAAAACATGTCTGAAAAAGTAATGAAAGTAAAATATGAGCTGGTTGACCAAGTGAAACATCTCTTGAACGTCTGGAATTAGTTGAAGGGAAGAATATAATTGTTTTTATGGAAAAATAGATACATAATGTTAGTTTTAGAGAGTAGGTAGAAGAGAGGGAACACTGGCAAGGTGGAAGAGTATAGGAAGGAGTATGTGAAGGACACAGAGAGAGAGAAACAAGGGGGTTGCGCCATTAACATGAGGCAACTACATGGAAAGGCGTACATACTGACCTTCATCACGGCCAACCTCTCTGTGTGGGGTTCTCAGGTAGTAGTACAAGACGTGTAGAGAGAACAGATAGATTACAATACCATCTACTAATATCATTCCCATCCACAGGTCCTTATAGAGCTGGCGCAGTACCGAGAGCAGCCTGTTTCCGAAGTGGCGGCGCGACGCTTGGCTCACCAGATTGGAGCAGTCGGTTATGTTGAGTCTTCGGCTCTCACGCAGCGAAACCTGAAGGAGGTGTTTGACCAGGCTATTCTGGCGGCACTAGAGGCGCGTAACCTTCCTATGCTGACCCGCGGAGGCTCCTCAAAGCGATCCTTCTCTAGACACCGAAAGCTTGGCGGCGGAGGAAGCATGCGTGGCGGAGGGACCCGAGACGCCGCCACAGAGCCTCTCAATAGCCATCACTCCCCCACCAACACCCTCGACTACACTGACGACACACACACCAGGAAACGCGGCTGGAGGAAGCTGTGTTGTTTCTCCTGATCTCTGCTTCCCCTGCTGACTCTCCCCTTCCACCACCACCACCATCACTACCATCATCCTCCACCATCACCACCTCCACCACCACCGCCGCCCCACATAAGTAGAGGCGGGCAGCAGATAAGGCAGCAGACGGGAATAAATCCACAGCATATACCTCATCGCATTCGTGGATACTAGATTCCTCTTTGCATAACAGATTCAAAACAGTTCTTATCGATTCCTGTCATATAATCTTATAGATCTTGCTGTACAGAGGCTCAAAGGCCTTTTTTCTTCACTTCCCTAACTTATTGCAACAGTGACAGCTCTCTCCCATCCCCGCCCTACCTGCACACTCCCCTTCCCTCCCCACACACCGAGCATACAAGATGTTATTCAACCTTGAAATCAAAAAGTCTAACCAAGTAATTTAAACCCATTTCCACGTGAATCCCGCTTTCAAATTCCTTGATTCTTTTGGGGTGAACGAGCGTCTCTTTATTCTTTTCTTTTCGAAGCTGCCTATTGAAAATGAGAGAAGTGAGCAGCCAATGGGAACAAAATCATCTTTCGTCAATGATTCCACATAAAACTAATACCAAACATAACATTACATAGAAAAAAAAGGCTTACCTCTGAAACATAGCTAAAGTATTTATACAAAAAAAAAAAGTTATTGCCTACAAAAAAACAAAAACAAGATAACTAATGACAAGAAAATGTACAAGAACATATATGACAAGAAACTTATTTTATATATAGGTATATGATACGACATTACATTAAGAATAAGTCAAAACTACTTTCTATGAGAGGTTCCTGAATCCCTACCCATCTCTCCCTCCCTCCCTCTTTCCCTCCCTCACCCCTTCACATCCTCCAGAGTGGAAGCTGATACACACCCTGAATCTTGTGATAGTGTTGTACATACATAGTTAATAAGGCTAAGAGTGTAGTCCATGTAAGTGGCAGTTCTAGTACTACATACACAACTACGAAGGAATTAACACTAGACTTTGCATCAATGGACAACCGTGTGTTCTCAAGTGTGTAGAAACTGGATATGTGCTATGGTGTACATATTATATCATTACCTAAGTATATCGCTCCCTGGAGAGGCTGCGTGTGTGCAATAACGATAATCTTGAAAACATGAGAGAAAAATAATACGTGGAAGGTTTTTATTGCAAGTGTTTTTCCTCTACCTTCTTGTTGATGTTGTGTGGCGCCGATAAAGAGACGTTTGAAACCATGTTATCAATGGAAAATGAACCTTAGTAATCAGTGGTGTCTGCTTAGTGATTAACGTCAAGTATTTAACCGTAACAATAAATGCATCACCTATGACAAAACTAGGACACCGTGCATGCTAGAAAATGGTATATAGGTATAGAGGACAGGACAGAAACGCTGGAATCTTATATAATGTGTGCTCCAAAGTTGTTTTATGTGTTTATATATGATTCAACATGTATTTTTTTCCTACAAGAATGCATTTTTCACTATATATGTGTGATTCTCAAGTATAATTAACCTGTATCATGGTTTGACATATATTAATGGAACTTTCTGTATCAAGAGTCAGTGTTCATTTGTTTAGCGTCGCGTTTCTGGGCTGCTGAATGAATTTTTTGTGAAGTATTTTGTTTGATACGCTACCTGAAGCCTTATTTTTATCACCAGAATATTGAAACTGTTATTATATATATCTGTATTACATGATTGACGTGAGAAGAATGCTTTAGTTGTCATTCTGGTTGATTTTGATTTATATATGAATACATTTTCGTGTCTTATATTCTTATCAACATGTTAAAATGTGTTGTTGTTTCTCATTGATATTAACTTTTCTTTCCCATCACGTTAGTAAGAAAACATTATCTTGCTCGATCAGACTGTGTGTAGAGTAAGTAAGACATGCAAGTGATGTAGCAAATGTAACGCCGAAATAACAGTAATACTAATTGACGAAGAAAAAAAGAAAAGTAGCATAGAAAAACTGACATTCTGGATGAAGAAGAAAAAAAGTATCATAGAAAAAGTATAAAGTAATTGACGAAGAAGAAAAAGTAGCATAGAAAAAGTATAAAGTATTGAACACTCCAGACTCACCTTCAGCAAGTCACCAAGATAAGATTCCGCTCACCTGTTGGACCTCAACTGTGATGCCACTCGCCCCTTGTGTCCACTTCCACCACAACTGCAACTTGTCAATAAAGAAATCTATTAACTGGTGTCTACTATATTCCACATTACTATTTACATATGAATAATAGTCTTCATTTAAACACACAAACCTGGATTAAGATTCTGGTTTCTGAACTGGATTTGGGTCTGCTGAAACGCCTCAATCCTTCTCAATCTGTGTTTTATTTACTAACAAACTAAGATGGACAGGCACTATCCTGCAGCGAGATCTACTTCTTTGAATAGCCATACTCAGTGCAGATGAGGACAATAGGGAAGATGAGGCATGGGTTATGGTGAAGAACAAGATGATCTACGGCTGTATGGCAGATATTGTAAGTTAAAACATAAGTGTAAATCGCATTAAACTCTTCCTTCTATACACTGATGCAACCAAGATTATTTGTTTTAATTTTCTAGCTAATTGGAGTTGACATTATTAAATCAGGATGTTAGGATGCTTCATGATTATCCAGTACTATCCCAGCAAATATGAGGTATGCGGGCCGGCATCGGCTAGCGTCGGGCTCGTGTTGGCAGCGGCGGCTCAGCAGAGGCTGATTGATGCTTGCGACAAACCGCTTCAAGTCGATGTGGGCCCTGTACCGGGAAACGTGAATCGAACCAATTACCTATAAAAGCGAATTGGCCTCCTTGCCACATCCTCGATGCGGGATCTTGATGAAATGAACGAAAGATCAAGATTGAAGATTCAAGATTAGTTTGTGATGGCGAGTGGCCGGGTGAGCAGGTGCCAGGTGAACGGACGGGAGTCCTTTACTTAAAGTTGTTACTAAGTGCTTCCCGGGTGCTGATGTGCTTCATATGAGTACAGGAAGCATCAATGAAGACAGTGATGAAGTATTACCGCCTTGTCACCCTCCTAAGGCGTGGAAAGTGAAGGTAAATAATGATCACTTATATTTGCTAGCCGTGATGGTAGTGTACCGAGTACAACGGGACAACTATCATTACGGTGATTCCTTTGCGGAATCACCGGTAAATCCTCGTATTCTCGACGCTCGTTAAGATACCTTGTTATGGTTAGAGTAGGTACTACTAGCGAAAGAGGATGATGGAAAAAACGCGTGACGTCACTGGAACTGAGGATATATATACCGGTCTGGGCGGAAGGTCAGTCACTAGTGTTCCGTGACCCCGCTCCAGACAGGTAAGCCTTCAGTGTTCCTAAAAGCCTTGCCACACTTGAAAAAAACATTGTTATTAATATCTAACAGTAAATTGTCCTCCCGGATACAGCTGCCGAGAGGACCAGCAAAAGACTGTCTTTCGGTTGGTGTTTGACGAAGGCTGCATGTGGAGTTGCCTCTCAAACAAGGACGACGGCCAGAAGGACCCAGTGACTCTCAAACAATATTTGTGGCGTGAGTGTATTTTGGTCGTTTTCCATCAGTTCCCTCACGTATAGTTAGGTAGGATAGAATAGGAATATTTGTGTTAAGGTATATGTTTATGTTTGTGTCGCTAAGGGTGGATAAGCATTTGTAAAAGCACCACCACGGATATAGCGAGTACTTTATTTATTTTATTCATCATTAAAGTTGTCCATTATTTTTATATTCGTTTTCTGTTCGTAAACCAACTCGGACCCTCGGTACAGTAGTAGCTATCGTATTTTTCCCTTTCCCTTCTTTTTTATATCTTTTTAATGGAGAATGAAGAGTGGACATGAATGGGTTACTCAAGAAAGCATAGTAAAGGGGGTAAAGGAAGTATAATAGAGCCTTTGTTATGGTTAATTTTTGGCGGGAAAAGTGTATCATTGCCAGACACCGCTTGATAGACCGTCGACCAGGTGTTTATATTGTGTTTATATGTGTGTTTATGTGTTACTTTTGGTAATTCCGTCCATTAACGACGAAGCTGAGGTCGGCCTCCGCTCACACCAGTTATTCCATCTTGCTGCGTCCTGTCGTGGATAATTATTTTAGTTTGAGGCAGGTGGTGTGATGGCGGCAGGGTGTTGTGATGGCGGCTGGTGTATCCTTGTTGTATGTGGCTGGTCTGCCAGCTCACAGAGCCACTTGTCCAGTTTCTTAGTGTGTGAAGCAGGCAGTTGAACAATGGAGGTCCGTTGTGGGTGTGTTAGCGTCGGTATCCGGTCATTTCGCCCACATTGCCAATTCGCCACACTATGGAGTCATTCTACCCACAGGTCATTTCGCCCACACAATGGAGTCACTTCGCTCACACTGTGGAGTCATTTCGCTCAGGTTAGGTTAGGTTGACATGTGGGCGAATTGGCAATGTGGGCGAAATGACCGTAAACCGTTAGCGTCCTCACTCGCTGTATGTGTATATGCGTGTTTATATGTGTATGTGTATGTGGTGAGAACTACATGCACATCGTCATAAGAGCAGAAAACAGTCAGATATTCTATTTCTCTTATACTTTTTAATGTATTTAAGTAATTACGTGTTCAATTTTAATTATTCTTTCCTCTTATTAACCCTCGTTCGGTAATTAATTACAACTTCTCCTTAATGCACCTGGATATAAATAAAACAAATATTCGTATAGATTTCGATGCATTTCGAAGGATTTTGACATTCATTTCCGTCGCAAATGCATATATTCGAAACACAATTATTATTATTATTATTATTATTATTATTATTATTATTATTATTATTATTATTATAATAATAATAATAATTATTATTATTATAACTCATGTACAGAAAATGTTGGCGCTTTCAGTAGTAGTAGTAATAGTAATAGTAGTATTCATGTTGGGATAAACATAAACAACATATTATTAAACTTTTTTTTATTCTATGTACACAAACTAAACTACAATTATAACAATAACAAATATCAACAATAACATAATGTGTGTGTGTGTGTGTGTGTGTGTGTGTGTGTGTGTGTGTGTGTGTGTGTGTGTGTGTGTGTGTGTGTGTGTGTGTGTGTGTACATGCGACCTAAACAACAAAATTAATTAATCAGTTTGAACATTCGTACAGCGTGTTCGGGTCAGGTGGAATTAAGTTAGGTTAGGTCAGGACAGGTCAAATGATACAATAACAACAACAGAAGGACAAATATTACAACAATACATAATAACAAAAAATACAATACCTAAAGAAAGAAAAAAAAAACTATAAATAAGTGAACATCAATTAGTATAAGTCCTAGCAGTAATTATGAGATGAAATATATATTTATGTATGTATGTATGTATGTCTATTGATGATGATGATAACGTGTGTGTGTGTGTGTGTGTGTGTGTGTGTGTGTGTGTGTGTGTGTGTGTGTGTGTGTGTGTGTTATCCTAAGGACCTTCCCGCGGAGTTCCAATACATCCTTCTGTAGTAACTATCTTGAGTGTGGGCGGCCGTGGGCGTGGGTTGCCTTCTGACGCCTTGGGATTCTGGAGCGGCATTGGTGGGGGGGAAGCTACAAAAAATTCTACTTCCCACAATTAAGAAAAAAGAAGCTTGGTCAGGGCTGAGAGAAAAAAAAACTAAACTGGTTGAGACCACAACCTCAATCAAACTTACCTATTAATGCTACCCCCCACACCCCAAAAGAGAGAGAGAGAGAGAGAGAGAGAGAGAGAGAGAGAGAGAGAGAGAGAGAGAGAGAGAGAGAGAGAGAGAGAGAGAGAGAGAGAGAGAGAGAGAGAGAGAGAGAGAGAGAGAGAGAGAGAAGTAACCAAAGAGTATATATGTATATGTGCATATGTGTGTGTATGTGTTTGTATATGTGTGTGTATGCATGCATGTATGTATGCATGTGTGCGTGCGTTAATCCAAAACGACAAGATCAAGCTTCAAGTTCCCGTGCGGTGCTTGTGTTTTGTTTATAATTATTAGTGTTTACCTTAAGCACGTGGTGAGGAGACGCAGCATCCGAAGCTCCTCCTAAAATGTCTTCTGTCACCCCTTTAATCACCCCCCCGGAGGCCTACACTGTCGGGGTAAGTTAGTAAGGTCACAGAGAAGGTGTTAGTATGAAATAACAAAGAAAATGGTAACCTGGTGGACCTAACTATGGTGTTGATGCTGGTTTATGATTTTACTCTTAATTATGTTACCTGTGGCTGTTATTTTTCCTTACCTGGTCTAGTTAAGGTTATAAATGAACGTAGTTATTGATACAGGTATATATATTGATGAGAGGCACATTCCCCCCACCCAACCGATCCGGCATTTTTATTCAAATTTTATATATATATTTTTTTTATTTAATTTATTTTTTACGTATGAAAAAAGGCACTAAGAGCAAACAAAAACAGGTTAATAATGAAAAAATAAATAAAAATCCCACTTCTCGCCGCCAGACCCTGTAAATAAGAGGAGAGTAAGTAGGAAAAATAAAATAGAGGAAGGGAGGGAAGGGGATGATGGTATTGATAGCTTGATAATGATAAGGTAGAAGGTTATAAGTGGCATTAGATCAAGTTTATAAATACTCTTCAATTGTTTCACCCATTAGAAGATGGTATTTGGTGTATACAAGACTATTTATAACTATTAGGAGAATGTATTAGTTAGTTTGGGGAATGTGAGTTAATTAAATGAATCCTTACCATAAGTAGCTACAGGAAACTGATGTACAATGTAATATTTCCTGCATTAAGTGGTATATAAGGCGAGAAAGTGTATCTTACCCTGTTATTAGTTATACAATACCATGTTTAGGTTCATGGTATTGATGTTAAAAGGGAACTAATGCGATGAAAAGGTTGTCCAGAGTAATATTACACCTCATAAAACAACACCTTTCCCAACCCGAGAGAGAGAGTGGCTAAGAAAACAAGAAAAAAATATATAATGTAATGACACGAGCATACAGATTGGTTGATAGAGAAAGACTCATTTAACTTGTGATCACAGGACACAGAGGAAGACAAAAGTATGTGTTCATGCAAAGCTTCACTCAAAATTAGAATTCCATTTATTTTCAGTTTCAACCAAGTCTTTAATTAATAAGAAACTGATTGTGATGCAGTGATACCTTGGTTCTCAAATGTCTTCCTTCTCAAAATATTCGGTTCCTAGACATATTTTTTGATGTCTCGGTTGCCTTACGTACGTACCTCTCTATGCATTTTTTTATGGTGGAGTTTACAATCTACATTATACATATAGAAAAAGAGCTTATCAAAGGATCTGATCTGATGTTGCAAAAGGGGTGAAACTTCATAATTTTACAGTACCAATTCTCATTACTTCTTGTGGGAAATATAGATTCAGTTTACGAACAAATCCGTTTACGAAGAAAATTGCATACGGATATTTTTTTCCCCACACTAACTTACTCTCAACTTTCAGGAGGCACAGCACACAAAAGACAAAGTGAAGAAGGTCAATGACAAGAACAAGGTACCCATCGTAGTGGACCTTCAAGACCCAGAGCCGTGTAGCACATCCGAAATTCAGATCATAAAGAATGGAGCGGCCGAATCCAAGATAGAACCGGATACATCTAGCAAGAGGAAGCAGAGCATGGAACCACCGCTCGTCCCTCAGAAAAAGGTCAAGAAACTAAAGCTGAAGAAGAATCCCGGGACACCTTTTATTGTGAATGAAATAGAGCCAGATCAAAGTGAGCGAGATAAAGGTGATGATGGGAGTGATGACTGTGAGTGTCTTGATGAAAGTTTTACTGTACGACCCAATGAGACTTATGACAGCATTGGAACACTCAAGCTGGATAGTGGTAAGGGATTGATGTTTATGATTATTGTTCGGAAATGTCTTAAGAAATTATGCTATAGATGTAATATTGTGATTTTTATTTGTTTTTCTTTTATTTGATTTATATAATAACTTAAAACCTCATCCTTCTCCTCCTCTTCCTCCTCCTCGTCTTCCTTCTTCTCCTCCTTGTCTTCCTCTTACTCGTCTTCCTCCTCCTCGTCTTCCTCCTCCTCCTCCTCCTCCTCCTCCTCCTCCTTTTGAACTTTTAATATCTTTAGTAATTAATTCCTCTATTTTCACCAGCATTAATTAGTATATATACCATTTAAAACATAATTTCCCTCAAGTTTAATGCATGGAATCAAATTATTATTATTATTATTATTATTATTATTATTATTATTATTATTATTATTATTATTATTATTATTTCCACCACCTGCTCCTCCCACAGTGTCAGGGGAGTCCATCAAGGCTGCCAATGTGTTAGACAGCCGGGAGGGAGGACGTAAAGTGTTCCAGTGGATGATTGGACCACACTCAGAGTCATCATTTTTCAGGTGCGACGCTTGACATACTATTCTCTCCTTCTATCTTCTATTCTGGGTTGTTGGAGGTCGTTATAAGATTCATTATAATTCATAGGATACAGACCTAGAGCTGAATTTGCTGGAATATTGTAAAGAAAACAGTGAAATTTAACTCGTATTGATTTTCTATTTAAGATTTTTGAAGTGATTTAATTTTGACATCTATCGTAGTAATAATAATAATGCTAATACTAATAATGATAATGTTGATAATCTGTCTACTTTATTCTGAGTTTATATCCTTTTTGCCGAGACAAGGCGTCCATATACATACACACAGAGTAAGAGTAAGATTTCCTAGTCTATTTATCTATATACTAAGCTGATAACCTTTATGGAGAGTAGCTAATGTAAGGTTTTTAAGGTTCAGGGAGACATTACTCTCCTCTCACCGTTAATTTCAGGTTTTTAAAGCTAATATATTCTTCCGTTGCAGAGATTATTGTTGCATTTGCTGATGTTTTTTTTTTTTTTGCAGAGACTATTGGGAGAAGAGACCTCTGTACCTGAAACGAAACACTCCAGATTACTACAAAAACATCTTCTCCACATCTGTTCTGGACAAAATTCTCCATGAAGTAAGTTAGGAAACGTGCGTGTGTGTGTGTGTGTGTAATTCAACATTGTCATCAGTATCACTCACTGGACTCATGAGAGCTAGCCGTTACCCTTTGAGAGAGAGTGTAAAGGTAGCTTCATTACAGCCCAATTTAGTGTGTGTGTGTGTGTGTGATAATATGAAAATAATTATAAAGCTTAGTTAGGTTTATCTATATATTAATCTTCATACTCTTGACAGTTATTGTGAAGGTAACTTAAGATAGATACCATATTGAAAGATTTACTCCTTGGCTGAATAACTGAAAAACTCGCTAAAGAAGTTTGTCCACAATGAGACGCAATATTACAAACTTCTCCGCATTCTAAGTTCCTGTATATGTTGTACTTTATATTTTACACGTATGAAAATATTGATAAACCTACCATTAATAACCTTATGGATATATAGATTAATATTAAAACCACTTCTTGATCACCATACTCTGCCCACCACCTAAAATAATCCTTCACCCCGCCAGGAAAAGCTTCAGTACGGCAAGAATCTGGATATAACCTCATACAGTAGCGGCAAGAGGCAGACACACAACCTGGTGGGACAAGCTTACCCTTCAGTAGTGTGGGATTATTACAACAATGGATGCAGCCTGCGTCTCCTCAACCCTCAAATATTCCATCGCCCCGTCTGGAAGCTCCTCTACAACCTGCAGGAACATTTCGGCTCATTTTGTGGAGCTAATGTGTAAGTGTAATGCTTCAGTAGGAGGAGGTGGAATGATAGAAGTTGTTTGTGTAATGTAATAATATAATCTTTTCCTCCAGGTATGTAACTCCACCGGGCACCCAGGGATTTGCTCCTCACTGGGATGACATTGAGGCTTTCCTTCTACAACTTGAAGGCAGAAAACACTGGAAGGTCTACAAACCAAGGTAACACTATATCCTCGGGTAATATAAGGTGTTTTGGATGATTTACCGGCAATCGCAAGTGGAGTTTTTATTATAAAGTTTTTAATTGCCCTTGGCCCGTTCTCCTATAGTATAAAAAACAGTATTGCAATTAATTAAGCTGGAGTATTGAGTAAATATTGAATTTTTCCTGATAATTACCTGTCCGGCTGCATCATTACTTTCATATTGTGCTATTGTCAGGAATCTTAGAAGAATATTTATGTTGTGAATGTATGTATTAGATATATTAATATGATATAACGTCAAAATAATTGTAAAGTAGAATTATCAGCACATAGCGCAAGTTATTATTATTGTACACCTCATAACTAAAATAAATATATATATAAATAAAATAAAATCTGCATCTATTCCTTCAGGTCAGAGGAGGAGGAGCTGCCGGAGGTTTCAAGTCACAACCTCACCCAGGATGAATTAGGTGAGCCAGTCCTTGAGGTGACACTCGAGGCCGGGGACCTCCTTTACTTCCCCCGCGGGTACATCCACCAAGCGGTCACTGATGAGGAAGTACATTCCATCCACATTACTGTCTCCACCTACCAAAAGAATTCCTGGGGACACTACATGCAGAAGCTCCTCCCAAGGGCTGTGGACTTGGCCATGGCTGAGGATGTAGAGTTCCGGAGAGGCTTGCCGCTAGACCACCTCAGGGTAATGGGTGTGGTTAATAGTGACACCGAGACCAGCGGCCGCTCCTCCTTCTTGAGCAAGGTAATGATAATGATGATGATGATTAGGTGTGTTTTGTATGGTGCTTCCTGGAGTCTGTGCAATAATAATGATGATGATGATAATGTATAGTTTATTTTGTCTTTTTGTGTAATTACAGAAAAGAAATTTGCTTTGGGTTGGTTCCTGTCGCCTTTTTTTTTTTTTTTTTTTTCTTCTTCTCCATTTACTGTGTGTTGCTGAGTTAGATAGAACGTGGTCACTCTTGTCATGTTTCCAGTCAAGTATGAATATGGATTGTTTATTCATTAATGTATTTGATTGATTGGATAACTTTTATTTCATTTATAGACTTCATGTTTTTAGATAGGTAGGCATTAGGAGTTATGTGGTGGTAGTGATATGCTAAACAGAGAATAAGGCTCTTGAACGTGTGTGTATTTCTCATTTTTACATCTCAGAATCAATCAATATAACTTTACATCTCTATAGATTGTCATAGGTAATATTACAGGTACATAAGAATATAAGGAAGCTACAAAAGGCCCATCACTGAGTATGTTGATGATGAATAATGAGTTTGTGTGTGTGTGTGTAAGCTAACCTATGTGATGCACTCCCCAAGGTGAAGGAACTGATGGAACGCCTGCTGCTCTACGCTCCCTTCGACGCGGCAGCAGACCAATTTGGGGCCAACCTGATGCATGACGCCCTGCCCCCCTTGCTGGGACCTGGTCAGTACACATCTCCCTTCCACACACACACACACACACACACACACATACTCCAGTAAACACTACAATATAAGTTTTGTCTCTGGTATCTATTTATTCATTCAAAATAGAACATTAGTACAAATGATGATTATATATGTTGGTGTCATTATTGTTCCTGATTTTTGTCAGTGAATTCGTATCCCATTATAACAAAACTGTGTTCGTCTTCCTCCTCCTTATCTTCCTCCTCGTCTTCCTCCTCCTTGTCTTCCTCCTCCTCGTCTTCCTCCTCTTCCTTGTGCTACAGAGGACAAGATGTGTAGTGTGCACAGCGGGGGTGAACGGTGGTGCAAGAAGAAGCAGAAGGTGATCAATCGTGTGGAACTAGATCCCGACACACACATTCGCCTCATCAGGGGGAATGTGATAAGGTGAGACTGTTCTTCTTACTCTTGACCTAACCTGACCTGACCTGATGCTCTGATGCTTGTATGATTAGTTACAAAAGCTAGAGATTGTTATTTGTTTTCAGTTGTCAAGATAAGCTTTGTTAGGTTATTTGACTGTATTATCAAAGTTATTTCTATGTTCTTTTAAAGTATATTTATAAAAGGTTGCAAGAATATAACCAACGTATTCCCTGTAGGTCATACAAGGCGACCAATAGGGATGGAGTAAAGGGTCTAGAAAGCTGCTCCTCTATATTTCCTCCTATTAAAAGATAAGGTACAGAGAGGGAGTAGAGAATAATGTCTCACCGAACCCTAAACGCCATATCTTTTAAACGGTTAGGAGAACACACTCATAGACAAACATATATAATAGTGATCCCTCCACACCTCTCCTATCAGGTTGGTGGCAGAAGAGGACAGCGTCAAGATCTACCACTGTCTTGAGAACACCCGAGAGTACCACCAGGAGGAGCCACAGTTCTTTGAGATGTCCCACGAGCATGCACCAGCTGTGGAGGCTCTCATTCACACCTACCCCAAGTACATCACAGTGGAGGCCTTACCTGTGGATGGGGATGATGAAAAGGTGAGGCTAGCTAGTAGTGCAGAGAGGATGTATCTATTTATGTCTATTTTTATATCACACACACACACACACGGTCCGCTAGCGTAGTGGTTAGCGCACTCGGCTCACAACCGAGGGGGCCAGGGTTCAATCCCCTGGGCGGACGGAGATTATTTGGGTGTGTCTCCTTTCACGTGTAGCCTCTGTTTACCTAGCAGTGAGTAGGTACGGGATGTAAGTCGAGGAGTTGTGATCTCGTTATCTCGATGTGTTGTGTGTGAGTGGTCTCGGTCCAACCCAAAGATTGGTCACTATGAGCTCTGAGCTCTTTCCATAGAGAAACGGCCGGCTGTCTCGAGAGAGACCAGCAGCAGACTGTACAGTGAATACACACTGTTTCGGCCTGTCTCTCGGCATGCTAAGGTTCACGCCTCGCTCAAGGTGCAAAGTTTTCATTGGGTGTGTGGTGTGTGTAAGGTCATAGTCTTACCTATAGATCAGGCTATAATGAGTTCTAAGCTTTCTCCTAGAGGGTAATGTCTGGCCATCACGAGTCCAGCACGTGATCCTCAAGGCTCTCTATACACCCTTGCGTCCTTTATCATTTTATTTATTCATCTTGACACTTTTCATTCACTCATTGCTTATTCACTTGTACTTACATTGTTTCATCCTTGTACTCATCCCTTCAATTTTCATGCATTTATCCATTATTTCAAGTAGACTTAAGGAACATGAGAATTAATTAATTACTAAGTGAAATGTAGTGTAGCCAAACAGTCTTAACTTTATGTGTTATCAATACTTTTATACTAATATATTTACGTGTGTGTGTGTGCGTGTGTGTGTAGATGACCGTGGCTCGAGGCTTATGGGAAAGAGGACTCGTTGTGGCTGCCCATCCCCTGGAGAATCGTGATGATGATTGAGCCACTACACCCCCTGGGAACAAGTACTCGGTGATGTCAGCCTAGTACCTACCCTTCCCCCTGCCCTTTTTTTGCTAGTAAATGACAATAGAATTACAAGTTTTTTAAAGTAGTTCTCTTCACGTTGACGCCATGTGTACCTTGCCATGTTGAGGAGTTTTAAAAGAACAGTTTTCACAAATGATTATTTTTTAATTTTTATATTTTATTGTCATTTTCTTTCTTTTTTTATAGTGTTGAAAGCCACGGATGCATTGAGTAATTGCTTTCATACTTATTATTAGAAAGATTTTTGTATGTATAACATTAGTCACATTTTACAACCAAATCCGGTATATATCCATCACGCGTTTTGGTCTGATTGTATTTCCATTAATAAACTAAAGACTTCATCTGGTAATTAATAAAACTATAATTAACGTAGCTGCGGTTTGTGTTGTGACCCTGAGATGGTGTACCGTGGAGGAATGCAGCAGGTCATAAGGTCGTATAATTTGTCTTCTTCATCTGTTCGTCTGCGGGCATGACCACAAGGAATGATTACCAGACAGGAAATGGCTGTGAAATCAGTAGTGTAACCATACTCTTGACCGGAGTCTTGGCGCCATCCCTCATGTCATATTCTATCCCCATTCTCTTCCTCATGAATACAAAAGAAGAATAGACACCAGAAGATCTATTGGTCAACAACTAAGGTATATGTTGGACTATATTCTATTACTAGTACAATAGGTGTTGAAGAATTGGATATTTCAGAACAAGGCTCTCCCGGCCCACCTCTCCCTCTGATAAGGTGTTGGCAAAAAACAGTTAGAAGGGAACATCATATAGAAAATGAGGACATGGAAATTTCATATTAAAGGATGAAGTGAAATTATTCTATACTAGACTACCATTAATGCTGATACATCCTTGGAGGGGAGTAACTTTATTAATTGTAATAAAGTTCTGCCATTATACTTCTCATCTGAAAGATCGGGAAACAAGGTTAGTTTCATATTATTACATTAATAGAAAATTCACATCTCATACCAAGCAATTGATTAATTAGTTGATAGAAACCTCTTTCTCGGAAATATGTATCTAATCAGGACTTGAAACTATATTTTTTGAGCTAACTACTGAGGTTGGTAGTCTGTTCCAGTGGTCAACAACTCTAACATTGGAGTATGTGTTATACCTTCGTACTTTTAATTTCATACCATTACATAAGAAAATAAGGAGGCTGCAAAAGGCCAGTTGACCCACACAAGGCAGCTCCCGTTATCTCTTGTTGCTGCGGCATTATTCACCTCAAATAGCATTTCTATGTTTGACGTCACTGTGTACATTTCCAAGAATCTGGAGATGCGTAAAGGTAATTAAAGAGTTGAGGCGAGACACGGGGCGTACTTTCCCACCCACATCCCAAAGGTGTATATATCGACGACCGCAGCAGCCAATGACCGCCGCTGCTCCTCGCTAGTGACGTCACGGATAGCTTTCCAATACACTGATTGGCCCAACCACCCCGTGACGTGTGTGTGGCGTGCAGGTGACTCACAGGTTTACTAGCGTTGTGACGTCACCAGGCAACATAACTTATCTCAAGCTGGTGAGATCCGCGCTGCATAAATGATTAGCATAGTAAAGTATAAGATGAACCAAGGCTGGAAGAGAGAGAGAGAGAGAGAGAGAGAGAGGGAGGAAGATGTAGTATGGTTGTTGCGGGGCGGGACTGGATGGTTCAGGAGGGGACGGTCTACGGTCTACACCTGCACTCACACAAACATTTCCTCCCGTCACACTTGGTTCAACACGGGGCTCAGGAGATGCCTGCGGCGGGGGTATGACGTCACCACCGTGGCTGCACTAGGAAGATATCATATTTTATCGTAAACCTTTCATAGTTTACGCGCCAAAATAAACGAAACATTTTGAATCATCAGCAGATACCGAGTGTCATTACGGTAATATTATTTAATTATTAATATTACGGTAATATTATTATTCAGATATTTTTCAAGAATCGTATTTCCGTTGCAAGCTGAGAAAGAAATGCCGAAAACTTGCATCAAAATAAGGAAGTAAATTCCGGCAACTAAGGTCTGACGGAGGACCGGCATACCATAGGCGGAGACGCTGTCACGGTACTACCTGTCTGTTGTTGTGTTCCTGGTGTGCGTGGCGGCGGGTGTAGTGACGAGTGTGTGTCCCAGTGTTGTGACAGGTGCCTCAAGGAACATGTGATCTTTAGAACTACAGGACTGCCATGAAAATGTGGTCTGATAATATTTGACAAAGAGCAAATTCCTGTCAGACCTAGAAAGGATAGTAACCTCTCGCTGTGTCTGCTTTGCTAAGGGTAAAGCAAACAAGAGCCATAGAGCGTGCATGACTTCAGGACATTCACTCTTCACCACTCATACGCACATCACCGGAAATGGCGGGAACACCTATCAATGGTCCAAACTGCTCCACGGCTCCTATGCTGCAGCCCGGAAGGTGAGGTTGAGTGACAGTCCTTGTATGCCTTGCAGCGACGTCTACCCGTCCTGAGTAGGGATGGCAAAGCAGCAGTGACCTCAGTATGCTTGTTGTAGTGAGGCTGGGAGGCAGGTTACAGGGAGAAGGTTAGGGAGAAGAGCCCAACGTAACCCGTGCAGGAAGTAAGGGTGCATATAGTAGTATACCTGTGAGGCGATACTGGTGTGGCAGTGTTGATCCACGTGAGGGTCAGTCTAACGATGATGATAATAATGATCATACATTTTTAACATCCTACTTCCAGGAATAAAGTTATCTAAAGATTTACTAAAGCCAACAATGTTTTCTTCAAGTTGATGCTTAATTTATCCAACATTGCAACATCGATGAATCCTTAAGTGTGGAGACGATTCCTTTCTTGGCATGATGGAAACAAGATTGAAGGTCACATCGTGTGGAGCTGTGCCAAGTTAACACACTGATGGAAAAACAATTTTTTTAGACATGATTGTCCTTACTAGTGAAGTTATCTTAGTAATGAGAGTCAAGAAGAAGGGAAGTTTGTGGTGTGTTGCATGGCCTTGCTTGGGAATCACGACACGGCGTCTGGAGCGGCCTGCACGAAGGTCAGCCTCCCAGAAGCATGATTATACAGGAAAGCACTGGCTTGGCGGCTCTATGGAATACTTCATCCATGTATTTTTAATAACTTGTAAGGGCCAACGCAATCCTTCACCTGACGACTAAGCTATCTTTGTCCGCCTATCTCCACACACACACACACACACACACACACACACACACACACACACACACACACACACACACTGTATAATATACAGTATGTGTGTGCCTTATGAGACTTCCTAAGTTACACGTACTGTATATTTACATTTACGTCCATATTCATATTGATTGAGTGTATACCCATTTACATTTGGAAGGTGAATAGGCCACAAGTGTTATGTGTTTAGTGGCAGCCCAGTGAAGGCCCAAGCGATTGGTTCATAGCGTTGGTAACATAGTAATCAGGTGATAGCAGACACCGTTTAACTTGCCAGGAAATCATGCATAGCAGCAGAACCCCAACAAGTCTATCCCTGACCATGCATAAAGGTTGTGTAGGGGCGGCCACACACTCTCTCATTGCGCCATGGAGACAGGCTGGCTGACTGCTGCCGACCTTAAATGGCATTCATGAGCGTGATAAAAGATAAGATGAATCGTCTCAGTGGTTCCCTCCTACACACTCGGCTTGCTTATCAGTGCCATGGTGCGAGTCACCAGTGAGTTGGGTAACACGCCCAGTGAGCCCCCCCATCGGACCCCTACAATACAACCAAGGAATCCCACAACGGAGGCTAAAGTTTGCTTGGATCTCACTGGCTCGAAGCTCCACTCGGTTCAAGGTCAGACTGAGCACTATGTTTGGGCTCACGGCCACTGCTTGAAGCCATATAGGTGTGTGTGTGTGTGTGTGTGTGTGTGTGTGTTATATACATATTTACATATACACACACACACACACACACACACACACATATATATATATATATATATATATATATATATATATATATATATATATATATATATATATATATATATATATATATATATATATGTGTGTGTGTGTGCATGCTACTAGTACTTAACCTACTATTACTTTACACTCCCACACTCCTACCATAAAAAAATAAAAAAATAAAAAATGTTTATTGACATACTGAAGCGTAGACACGTGATAAGGCACAGAAGGCAAGCCAATTACTGCAGGTAATTGCGTGCAGGTGAGCTGCCGGGTAGCTAGTGGCCTGCCTCACAATACTAGGCATCAAGGAGACGCATATCAATAGGTTCCGCCATGGTAAATAAAAGTTTGCGGTATTTTTTAGTGCTAGTTTCCCTCTTGATTCGTGTACGTGATGTTGTGGTGTTATGGTGGTGATGAGATGAGCGTCTGGCAACGTGGCTGGCCATGCGGCAAGCCTCCCTCCCACACGCCCTCACGCGGCTAGTGCTGGAGTTACCTCCCCAGTGGTCGTAGTGTGTCTCCCTGTGTCTCCATGATGGCGTTCTAGCAGTCACATTTCGTCCTTATAACTCTTGGATTAACCGACGAGGTTGTGTGTCGCGGTGCAAGGCTGTGCAGCACACTACCAATAGTGGATTTACGAGGCGATCACTTCACCACCATGACCGCGAGGGAGGATTCGTAGTGAGAACAGGTAAGACCAACACACCTTCACTCACCTCGCCGCCCTCAACATTTTTGCCGCGCCCTCCCCCACGTCCATCCCGCTAACAACCCATCCGCGACATTTGGCACCGGACAACGAGCGTGTCAACGGGCGGGCCCTTGTGTTTTCCTTGACACACACACACACACACACACACACACACACACACACACACACACACACACATAGTATCGATCTATATCCCAAACACCTGACCGTGTTTCTCTCTCCCGACACTGCCACACTCAGTAGCTCGTATGTAAGCTTCACTGTTGTCTAAAGCTTCCGTCCTTCACCATAATAACATCAATAGCGTCGCTCTCTCCGCCTTCCTTGGGTCGAGACGGCGGAGGGAAGGGAGGATTAGAGAAAGGGAGAACCCGATGTCATAGGAGTAGAAAAGTTATGCAAATCATCCCCACAAACCCTATATGATTTCAAGAAGGTAGTAGTGAGAGGTGAAGGGGAGGCAGGAAATAGCAGAGGAGGCAGCAGCGAGGAAGACAAAAGACGGTGAATGACGGACGGACGGGAGAGTGAAAGGAGTGGGAAAACAAATGAAGTAGAACGGAGCCAGCGCACGTATAGGAACAAGAACAATGCAACCATAATCGTTCTCAATAACTTCAACATTGGTGGACATTGATTTTGCTGGACAGAAAAATACATGATAAATAAAAGAAAAGAAAAATCGTCACCCTATAATGTAATGTATCGCAATGCCAACCTATATTATGGGTGACACCGCGATTTTTCTTATCTGTTATCAGTTAGCTTAATGTGTCTTATCACCTTACGTCGTGTAATCTACCCGGGTGCCCAGATCAGGGGAAATGAGAACATAGATGTCACCGAGAAATATTTGATCATATCACCGTTCAGCTAGAAAGAGGAAAAAGGTACCGCGGGGTTAAGGTGTAAAAATAAAAGACGAAAGCAGTATCAGTCCCTCCACACCCCTTTCTTAGCATAGCCGGGAGGGTGATCAAGGTGTAGGTCTTCCCTGAACCTCCCAGGAAGTGAATGAACGCTCTCTAGGGTATTGATTATCTGCCATTCACAGCCATGCAAGACTGGGGAAGGAGGGGCCAGGCGGGAAGGCAATGGGGGAGGGAGACACTGGCACGTAAGGTATGGAATAGAAGTCTCAGCGCCTCTCTTCTTGCTATCGACTTGTCTTAGGTGGTATTATTATTATTATTATTATTATTATTATTATTATCATTGTTGTTATTATTATTATTTGTTTGTGGTTGTGGTGGTCGTCAAGGATGGTGGTGTTATTGCTCTCCTTTCCCTCTTCCTCTTCACTCTATTTCCTCCTCTCTCTCTCTCTCTCTCTCTCTCTCTCTCTCTCTCTCTCTCTCTCTCTCTCTCTCTCTCTCTCTCTCTCTCTCTCTCGTATGTAACCTCATACGACGCACGTCAGATTTCTTTTATTTTCCTTCTTCTTTACTGGATGTGAAAGGTCTTGCAGTCGTCGAACCCAGCCCAGAATAAACTTTGTCTTCTGCCGGCAAGGAAACGTCACACTGCGCCAACATGAAGTCATTTTTGTGTTGACAGAGAGAACTTTTGAATTACAGTTGAACTTATTTTTGGTGTGTGTGTATTTGTTTTAGTTATTACGCTTGTTTCACTGATGCAGATTTATATGGAAATAATTGATCGTGAGAGAGAGAGAGAGAGAGAGAGAGAGAGAGAGAGAGAGAGAGAGAGAGAGAGAGAGAGAGAGAGAGAGATGAAACACTGTCAAATGTATAAAAATTATCCTCCCTAGTACAATAGATACATTTTTTCACTATTATTTCCATACATATCCCTTCCTCACCCTTCTTTGAGTACATCCTATAAATAGTAGTATCCTATAGGACCTTCGATGCACTGAAGGCACATAGGAGACTAGCAGGAAAGTTATAAAATTTTCTAGAAATACACCATACTTGGAATAGCGACCAAATATCGACCAAATGAACAAGCTATCGTTGTCTGCATCTAGGTTAGAGAGAGAAAGAGAGAGAAAGGGAGAGAAAGAGAGAGAGAGAGAGAGAGAGAGAGAGAGAGAGAGAGAGAGAGAGAGAGAGAGAGAGAGAGAGAGAGAGAGAGACTGCAAGGAAATCCCACCTCTTTAAAGTTTCCTGCTTGCCTCAACACAGTCTGCCTAAATAAAGTAGGGTAAGAGGGGCGGTAAGACCTAGAATATGCCTCCCTGCCTCCACATTGCCTGAGAATGCGTACAATAAGAAAGTTTTGCTAGTTGAATGATGTGTTAAAGGATTTGTGTAACCTATTTCACCTGACTAGACTTTCTCTCTCTCTCTCTCTCTCTCTCTCTCTCTCTCTCTCTCTCTCTCTCTCTCTCTCTCTCTCTCTCTCTCTCTCTCTCTCTCTCTCTCTCTCATTTTCTTTTCTTTCTATTTTACCAAGGACTGAAATTTTCCTTCTCTTTTTGTTGTGGTTGTTATTTAAGTACAGTTCGTGGTCAGTTTATCCTCCCTGAAGGAAAGGAAATTAAATTACTTCCTCTTCTTTTACCTCTTCCTTCTGTTCCCTTTTATTCCTTTTCTTCTCCTCCTCTTCTATTCTTCTTCCAGCTCTTATTCTCTTTCATCCTCCTCCTCCTCCTCCTCCTCCTCCTCCTCCTCCTCATCTTCTTTTGCTTTAGGTTACCATAGACTGACTGACATGGCGAGATAAAATCTTACATACATTATTCATACATATTGAGAGAGAGAGAAAGAGACAGAGAGAGAGAGAGAGAGAGAGAGAGAGAGAGAGAGAGAGAGAGAGAGAGAGAGAGAGAGAGAGAGAGAGAGAGAGATTCTCAACTCTTTAAGACCAAATGAAGGTCAGAGAGAGAGAGAGAGAGAGAGAGAGAGAGAGAGAGAGAGAGAGAGAGAGAGAGAGAGAGAGTATTTAAATGTGTCGGTCCAGGGTGTTGTTAAGGCTGGATTAGGATGTGCCAAGGAAGAGTGAGTGTGTGTGTATATGTGTGTGTGTGTGTGTGTGTAGGTTGGACTTTCAGGGTGGAGAACGGTGCTTAAAGTGTGTTTGTGTATTTATGTATCTATCTATTCATATGTATACGTGTGTGGCATACACTATAGCGCATGTAGGGTGAGCTGATGTGTACCTAGAGGGTGTGTGTGCGTGTATGTGCGTGTGTGTATGTGTGTGTAAGGTGTGTGGGCGTTGGGAGGCGAATGGTGGCTTTGATACAGCTCCCTTCCTTCCCCTCGTTGCGCCTCCGAGGGTGGAGTGGTGAGGGGTAACCTGGTCGATAGGTAGCTGTGAGGAACGAGAGGGAGGTAAGGGTGAGAGGGAGGAGAGGGAGGGGAGCACGCCTGCGTCGGGTTGGGCTGGTTCAGGCAGACCACACGTTTCCCCTCTCTTCTTCCCCTCTTCCCTCTTCCTCTCCTTGCTTCCCCTCTCCTCTTCCCCTCCCTGCTTTCCCTCTCTGCTTCCCCTCCCTGCTTCTCCTCTCTGCTTCCCCTCCCTGCTTGCCCTCCCTGCTTCGCCTCCCTGCATCCTCTCTCTGCTTCCCCTCCCTGCTTCGCCTCCCTGCTTCCTCTCTCTGCTTCCCCTGCCTCCCGCTGTCTCCCCTGACCCTGCTAGCTTGTTACGTCACAGGCTCACGACGCATCGCCTGCATACTTTGTTTCTTATGCTACCCGACCCTCGTTTAGATAAGTGAGTAAATAGGAAGGTGGGATGAGTGAGGCAGAGGTTGGATAATTATTACCGTCATTAGGGGTAATTTTCGTGAATTTAATGGGTTGTTATACTTTTGTAATTACGTTTTTTTTAAATTAATTTATTTTTTGTTACTTGTTCATGCTGATTTCTAGCCCTGTTTGTCGCTGTTCTTTTTTTTTTTTTTTTTTTTTCTCTCTCTCTCTTCATCTCATTTTTCTTCAGTTTTGGTATCGTTTTCTATGTTCCTATAAATATTGTTTAATGGCTATTCTATAAAGCAGACTGTCTACATTATTATTATTATTATTATTATTATTATTATTACTATTACCCTTAGCTTGTAGTATGAAAAAAATTGTTTGGGAAGCCCTTCCTTTAGAATTTATTTGTTGTCAAGAAAAAAGGAAGACCTAAAAAAAAATATATATATATATAATAATATTTTGTCCATGTTTTTTTTGTATTTATTTTTTTGTGTATGATATTCTTTCTGATATGTATGATAAGAGAGAGAAAAGATAGACAGACATATAGTGTGTGTGTGTGTGTGTGTGTGTGTGTGTGTGTGTGTGTGGTACTGATATCATTATTTATCAATTTATTTACTGACTTACAGGTAGACTTACTTATTTACTTACATATTATTTACATCTTACGTGCATTGGGTCATAAATATAAGAATCACTAGCGACGACTGGGCAGAGGCGAGTCGTGTGGCTGAGTGGTAGCAGGTTAGGTTAGGTTAACATTGAGGAAGGAATACGGGTCTGTCAGGCTCTCTCGTGCCTTAGCGTCAGGTAGCACACAGCGTCCAGCAAGGCTCCGCAAGGTTACTGCTGCAGGTATTCCCCATGAGAAGGCTGTGCGGCCCACTTATGTATGTTGCGTTGTGTTCCGTTGCGCAGACAGATAAAAGTAGTGCATACCACTGACATCATCATTCATTATAAATATGAATGAATCGGAATTCTACTGTCATTACTTCATCCACAAGGTCAGATAAGATGTAGATAAAGACTATGGAATGCAACGTTTCTAAATGTCTCGATTGCTTATCTCAAAGACGTATAAATGTCAATAAAACACATTTACAACAAAAAACTAGAAATGAATGTCGATGGGTATGACGTCACGCCAGTACATCAGGTGAGGACCCCCCCTAGCCGCCCCCCCCCCCCCCATGTCTTTAATGTCGCACGCCGCACCCTTCTGAACCCAGCCGCCTCTTCCCGCCAACAAGCATCACTGTAGATCTGACTTGAAGCCTCTTATAATGGCTTCGAAGTCCAAATAGATGCGCTCAAAGAAAACATTCAAGAAATACAGGATAGGATACATTAAAATTATCTTTATTTGCTGTAGTATTATGATGCCAGAGGATGTTCTAAGAGTGAGTAACCGATGTTGAGATGACCCCAGATTTAAGACGAGTGAACGGGAATAGAAAACAAAAGCGTCGCGGATGATGTTGAAACCTATACCCGAGCATCTGTTTGGTGTTCCAGTGTGTTTATTTATTTATCTATATATTTGTGTGGCTAATTTTTTTTATGTATTCATCTGCATTACATACATCGTCCTCTCTTTTTTTTTTTTTTTATGTATAGGAAACATAACTTTGGAGTGACATGTAGGAACACGATTTGTGTTATCGTAGCGTTGCAGATGTGTGTGTGTGTGTGTGTGTGTGTGTGTGTGTGTGTGTGTGTGTGTGTGTGTGTATGTGTGTGTGTGTGTGTGTGTGTGTGTGTGTGTGTGTGTGTGTGTGTGTGTGTGTGTTCCAGGAATCGACTGGATCTGGAAGGTTGGGGATTCCCGCGTGTTCGTGCGTGTGTTCGTGTGCGTGTGTTGACGATGTGCGCGGATGCCACCATTCACAACTATTTTCATTATATTCCAAGCGGAGATTTGACATATTTAGGAGATCACTTTCCAGTTATCATGTGTTTCTTAGTATTAGGGGAGTGTAGGGGCCGTGGCGGGAGCAAAGCAGGGTGTGGTGGTGGGTGTGGGGCGGTTGTAGCGGTAATGGCGTTGGTTGGCAGCAATCCAGAGTCTCCCCTCACTCACTCCCCTCGGCCCGCACCGCTGGAATGACTCCCGGCCTCACTTCGACTCGCGAATAACTTCAGTAACCTGTCGCCTCGCCCTCCGCCGCGCCCTATACCTACCGGAGGCTAAACGCACGAAGGAGACGACGACGAACCTAGAAAATCCTATAAGAAACGATATTATTGAGTGCGAACGAGTATAGGTTTCGTTATGATGATACAAAGGTAGTTGTTTTTGTACTCGTGTTGGAAATCTGGTTGGAATTCTAAGGGTTGTGGTTGAAATGTCACTTATAAGGCGATGTGGTCGAGGGTGTGACGCAGCCCTGTGTGTCCAACTCTCGTGTGCTGTGTTGTGGTCCTTCCTAATCCTGGTGTGTATTGCAGTGAAGGAAAAAAAAGATGGAATATATACACATACACACACATGCTTGAATGAAAACAGTGATTATACTAGACTAATGACAGAAGCTATGTGGAATTTCAAAGATCGTTATAATGATCTGGAAATGGGAACAGGAATCGGAACTTATGAAAACTGTCGAAATCTTTGACATACGAAGGAGTGAGTCAGAAATGTAATCAGACATTTGTGTGAAGAAACTGTCATGTTTATCGGAATTGAAAACCTAAAATCGGAAGTCTGGTTTGGTCTTGGGGTTGTTGAGTCCACAAGTGTGATCATTTATCTGGCCTTGATTCATACATGACGGGGCGGGGCTGGGTGGGGCAAGGAACGGCGGGGCGGGGTGGGACATAGGCCTTCCCGTAGACACCTCTTTCACTCACTAAGCGACGTAAACACCTCAGCAACAAGATGGCCGCTCTTGAATGATCACTAAAGACTGTGACCTCAAGTGACACACACACACACACACACACACACACACACACACACACACACACACACACACACACACACACACATACGGAGCCTGTTAGTATACAAGAGGTCTTACAAGTGCTTGGCGGTCATGTGAGGTTACGAAGCGGCCTTGAACGTAAGGAAGAACCGCCCACATTTCTTCCAAGTAATTAAAAAGGGTGTTACGTAAGGTGCCAGCGTAGGGAGGGAGGGTGGACAGGCTAGGAGGACAGGGGAAGGTAGTGAAGAGGAAACATTCAACGAAGCATACACAGAACGGAAATAACACGGATGATAATAAAAGAAATAGAAGGAAAAAAAAATAGATACAAAAATGTTAAACGGCTCGTTGGCTAAATTGAGAAATATTGGGAAAGAAAAAGTTACTTTCTTGTTTTTTCTTTATATTCGTCTGGAAATGTTTAAGTTATTATTTTTATTATGTTTTTTGTTTTCCAGAAGACTAACAATAACGTGAATGACGATGAAAGTGGCGCAGAAATTAGTTATTGTTTAATTTCTTGTCGATGCTGAGTTCGAAAAAAGTGCCAAATAGTGTATAAGGAAATTACGTAATATAATTGAAGGAAAAAAATGTCACTATAGCGTGAAACATTAACTATTATGAGAATATTTAACGATGAGTCAATTAAGAAGAAAGTACTGTTTATGAATCAGATAAGTGTAGTGGAAATAATAACAGTGTAAATGAATGAAGATGAGGAAATATTTGGAAAGTTTTGACTGACTAAGTGAGAAGGTCAAGGCGAAGTGTGAAGCCAAGAATGTTAAGAAAAAACGGAAGAAAGTACAGTCACCTTATCAATTATATCAAATGAGGAATAGATATTAATGAAAAAATAATCGAAAAATGTCAACCACAACAAAAAACATCATCAATAACTAGAGAGAACTCGTGGCTAAGTGAAATTAGAGAACAGGAAAACATAGTACAAAAAAACACCAAAAAGCGTGCCGTTGAAAAAGAAGAATATCCAAGTCAACATTTCTGAAACCGGACAAAGATAGTTTAGATTCCAGCTGAATACAAGTTCTGGGAAGGCTTTCGGATCTCCATCATGTCAGAAAAGTCACCTAGGCGAGGATGGGTCGAGTTCATGCCAAGTTTCCTCATGGCGTCCACATCTTCGGAGGCTGGCCCGTCTTGGCGTCCCTTCGGTTCCGTTCTTCTTTCCCCTTCCACCACCACCACCACCACCAGCATCACCGCCACCACAGCCGCCATCACCTCCACTCCCCTCACTGCCTCCACCTCAGCGAGGAATACAAGTCGAGTCAATGTGTCTCCTGTACATACCTTCGTCTCAACCACGACACCACACGTCTTCCCCGCCAAAGGTTATGGTGCATCTTCACACGTCACCTGCGTCACGTCCAAGTCCCCGCACGTCGTCGGTACTCAAAGTTACGTCACAACGTCAAGTATAGGCGGAGCTACGTCAGTCTGCGTCAAAAGCCCAAATTGCTTCACAGCTACAATCGCCCCGTCACCCAGCGGTTTCCAGCGTTTCAAGTTTACCACACACAGGTAACGAATCAAAACACATATATACACACACAAAAAAAAAGTAGTAAAATAAAACAACACTTACAGAGGAGTGACCACCCATTTGTATTACATTTAAAGAGAATGAGACTCATAGAAACCACATGCAAGGCGGGAGGTAAACAACGCAGCCAACTTGCTCCCGCGTCCCGCCGCTTTGTATGTGCTAGTTCCCCGCCAAGTTTCACCCGCGTCCGTGAACACACCGACCGAGCGCTCAAACCTCACTTTCACACGAATATAATAACCCCAAAAAACAGACAAACAGACGGATGAACAGGTAGAGATGAAGACTGACACAAACATAGGAGGACAGACAAACATTTAAACCAACAGACGGAGGGAATAGACTAGAGGAAAGAGACAGACAAGATGGACGAGGAGGGGAAAAGGTAATGTTTTTCTCTGTCCGACGCACACTTTCGTTCCCTGTGGGAGTTGCAAAGTCCAGAAAACTACGAGAGAGAAAGAGAGAGAGAGAGAGAGAGAGAGAGAGAGAGAGAGAGAGAGAGAGAGAGAGAGAGAGAGAGAGAGAGAGAGAGAGAGTTTCTTTATTACAAACATACACACAGCAGCCGGATTCACACAATTATGAAGGTGTAGCGTGTGTCCTTGGTAGAGGTGGAAAGAACCGTAAGCAAACCAGTCTCCACCACCACCACCACCACCACCACCACCACCACTATGCAACACCAATTAGCATCACCACCGTACCTTCACCATCACCATTACCACTTTCCCCCCTGCACACCCAAAACTATCCACCTCTCCCCCACCCACCACCACCACCATCACACCACCACCACCACAGTGTTGCAAAACAAAACACGGCTCGGCGCTGAAAAATGAAAGAGGTTAAATGGTCAAACATTACACTTCATGCACCGTCAGAGAGAGAGAGAGAGAGAGAGAGAGAGAGAGAGAGGGAGAGAGAGAGAGAGAGAGAGAGAGAGAGAGAGAGAGAGAGAGAGAGAGAGAGAGAGAGAGAGAGAGAGAGAGAGAGAGAGGCAGAAGTGGCCTTGTATTCTGATCACTGAGGTGTGTCGCGGCTCTGTGTGTTTACATCCGTTTTTTTTTTTTCTCTCTCTCTCTCTCTCTCTCTCTCTCTCTCTCTCTCTCTCTCTCTCTCTCTCTCTCTCTCTCTCTCTCTCTCTCTCTCTCTCTTTCTCTTTCTCTTAACTCACAGTACGCCACCTCAATTTCCTCGCTGCAAACTATTCATGGATGCCTTGCCCCGCCCCGTACAGCCCCGCCCCGCCCCGTCCCAAACCACCCACACATCACGGAGAAGGTGGGTGGGTGGGTGGAGGGCTAGCTGGCCATCCTTCTTCCCTCTCTCTCCCTCCTATCCTCTCGTGCCTCCGAAAAAGCATAATATTCTGTGTGAAATTACGCAATAATTCTTACCTTCTTCTGTGGTTGAAAGGTGTATGTGTTTTTCTTTATTTTTTATCTGTTTTTTTTTTTTGTTTTTTTTTATCCCCATGAAGCTTACATCATTAGCAGTTAAAATTTACTGGCCTGGAAATGTTTGTTGTTACAGAATTATTATTATTATTTTTTATTATTATTACTTTTTTTCATTGGTTAGTATTTGTGTAGCATTTTAGGCGCAAATTTAGTTCGTAGAAACATCACGGAGGAGGTTTTGGTGGTATTACAGGCGATTTGTGTTGAGTGCATGAAATTCTTTGTTGCGTGTGTGTGTGTGTGTTGAATAGCGGTGGCGGCGGTGGTGGTGGTGGTGGAGACGGCGACTGTGTGGCGAGGGAGTGCTGCTGTAGAGATGGAGGTTGGGTTGGGGGTTGTAGCGGAGGTGGTAGTGGTGGTGGTGGTGGTTGAGGTGGGGGAGGGTGTTGTCACGTGATGGTGATGTTGTTGTTGGTGTTATTGTTGTTGTTGGTAATGATGGTATTGTAGGTGGTGGTGGTGATGGTGATGGTAATGTAATGTTGGTATTTATGATAGTGGTGATGGTGATGATAGTGATAGTGGTGATGATGATGATGATGATGATGATGGTGGTGGTGAGCGTAGTGTTGTAACCTTGAGTCACTAGTCTTGCGTTTTTTTTCATTCTGCTTCTCGCTCCTCCAGTTAATTTTTTTCCTCCTTTCAGTCAGCCACTTCTTCTTCTTCCAAGTTGTGTTTCTCCTCCCTCCAGACAGTGTTTTTTCCATTTTCCTTCTTCCAGTTAGTATATTTCCTCCTTCCAGGCATTCTTTCCTCTTTCCAGATCATATTGTCAGTTCTTCCTCCACTAACTTTTCTCTTCTCTCCTAATTTAGTCTTTGTTTATTTCACCTTCGTTACCTTACCATAATATAGTCTCTCTCTCTCTCTCTCTCTCTCTCTCTCTCTCTCTCTCTCTCTCTCTCTCTCTCTCTCTCTCTCTCTCTCTCTCTCTCTCTCTCCCTCTCTCTCTCTACTTCACTTGCCCTTCAGTGCCTCCTCCTTTGCGTTGGACCAAAGTCACCTTCAGGGATTGGGGGAGTGGTAGGAGTGGAAAGAGTGGTAGGAGGAGTGGGTGGGGGGCGGGGGTGGCAAGCAGTAGGGAGCAGGAACCTTCTTTGTGTTGTGTGGTGGTGGTGGTGGTGGTGGTGGTGGTGGTGGTTGACCTGACGGGGCTGGAGGTGGAGTCAATTACAGGTATCCTTGTCTCTTCTGCGGCTACTGTTATATGTGGAGGCCCTACCGACCTCCCCCCCCCCCCCCTCTCTCTCTCTCTCTCTCTCTCTCTCTCTCTCTCTCTCTCTCTCTCTCTCTGTGGTCATGAGAAAACATGTACAGAGGTTGAAAAGTTGAGAGAGAGAGAGAGAGAGAGAGAGAGAGAGAGAGAGAGAGAGAGAGAGAGAGAGAGAGAGAGAGAGAGAGAGAGAGCGAAGACAGGTAAACAGAGAGCGTGACAAGGTTGTAGGAACACCTGCTCTACTATAAAATAATTGCGCCCTCCTCTCTCTCTCCTCCCTTCCTCCCCCTCCCTGCTACTCTTCCCTTTGTTTGATGGAGGGGCACAGAGTAGTAAATAGACTAAAGATAGATAAACAAGTGTGTCCCTTCACCTCCCCTTCCCCTGTATTTCCTGTGTCCCCCTTCCATACACGCACCTGAGAGGGGGATGGGAACCTTGCACCTGCCCGAGCCTCATTAGCATAAAAGGACATGCAGGGTGGAACGCAGGAGAGAGAGAGGGAGGAAGGAGGGGACTTGTCTATTGTGGTAGAGGTGGTGGTGGTGTTGGTGGTGGTGTGATGCTAAAGAGAATTTGCTATCTAATTACCATGCATCTCCTTTCCTCCCCCGCCTCTCTACGTCCTTCTGAACGTATCATGTAAACAGATCACTTTCCTCGGCACACCCGCTAGCCTCCCGTCCCTCACCCCGCTCATACAGCCTATTATAGTCTGCTCCTCGTCTCTACTGGTTACCTATCCGCCTCCCCCACCTTCACCCACTCATATTCCTGCTCTCCTCGCCCTCCGCTTTCCTCCCTTCGTCCCGCCGCCTCCCCCTCGCCCTCCGCCGACAGAAATATTGATCTTCGTGGCTAGAAATCGCGCGGCGCCGCTGGTCGAGCTGGAGGGAAGGCGGCGCCAGGCCACTACCTCGACGGTCTGGAGCGGCGCCACGGAGGCCGGGAGGCGCGGCCAGGTGAACCCCTTGCCTGGCGTGGGCGGGGCTCGGCTGGTGCTTGTGACCCACCCACTCAGGGATAGCATGTATGGCTTGTGCTAGGTCATCTCAGGTCTCTGTGTCGCTGAATTTCACTATGATTGCAAATATGAGGAAAATATTGTTTCAAGAGTTGAATTTAAGTATCCGATCATTGTTTTATCTGCCAGCCATCATCTAGCACAAGGAAAAGCCATAAATCTCTGATAAGACACCCGGCGCCATCTTGGGATATTGACCGTAAGCTGGCAAGGGGTTTCCTTTCTCGTTCGTGGAGCGGCGCGGCGCGGCGCCCACCACAGCCTGGCCTTGGGACCTGCTGCCTCCTGCTCCTGCGAGGCTGTTGTTAAGTGCTATTGTCAAGGATCCTCCAAAGACTTATTGCTACTTATAACGAGAGTGCCAACGACCTAACCACTCTATTCACTCCGCTTACCATCCAAACATTGAGACATGATCTTCTGTCTATTCCATCTTTACTTCAATAGATAAAGGTGTTATTATATAGAGTGGAATAACATGTTCATTCACACAACATAATTCTTATAGTTTGCCTTAAAATATCTAGGTATTTTTTGTTTCGTCTGAATTGGTGTGAGTGGGAGTGAGGATCGATTGGATGTGTACGGGTTAATGAGGGGCTTCACGAGGCTTTGAAGAGGACGGGAAGTGTGTGGCGGCGGAAGGTGAACACACACACACACACACACACACACACACACACACACACACACACACACACACACACACACACACACTTCATCAAAAACCTCGAAGTCGCCAATGGTCGATATTTAAGTAACAAAAGTAACGCGAGAGAGAGGAGACGGAAGGGAGCAATAGACTAGACGGAGGGAGACATGGAGGCCGTATAGGTGTTCAATATTTCACGGCCGAGTGCCTCCTTCCCTCCCTTCCCTCCCTCCCCTCCTTGCTCCTGGGCAGATGCGACAGACGGGCGCCAGGTGGAGGGAGGAAGGGATAGACAGAGGAAAGGAAAGGGGAAAGAATGAGGGCAAAACTATACTTCACGTCCTTTGGTCTGCAACGCCCCTGTGCTCCATGCCCTCTCCCCCTCCCACCCCTAGCCCTCTTGATTCCCCTCTCATATCTCTCTCTCTCTCTCTCTCTCTCTCTCTCTCTCTCTCTCTCTCTCTCTCTCTCTCTCTCTCTCTCTCGGTGCCACGTTAAGAGAAAAAAATTAATTAATGCACCAAATGTAGAATGGATAGTTTACTTAACATTGCCTTTCCTATTGATGCTATAGCAGAAAAAAAAACAACTAGTGTCAGTGTAAGGGAATAACTAATAAAGGAATCAATAACAAAAGGAATAATTAAAAGAAATAAAGTCTTGTGGATCGTTGCGTGAAAAAGATAAATAAGTAAGTCACGCATCCACTATATTTTGGAATCCACTTTTACTTTTTTTTTTTTACCAAGATTAAGGTCAGTTCTTCTAGAGTGGACTACTGGGTTTGTGGGGTGCGCCTTTTGACTCTCTCTCTCCTCTCTCTCTCTCTCTCTCTCTCTCTCTCTCTCTCTCTCTCTCTCTCTCTCTCTCTCTCTCTCTCTCTCTCTCTCTCTCTCTCTCTCTCTCTCTCTCTCTCTCTCTCTCCCCGCCACAATCGACACCAGAGCACAAGGCAAGTCCAGGAAGAGGAAAGACTGAAGCATTTCCTCTCTCATTTTCCTCTTCTCTCTCTCTCTCTCTCTCTCTCTCTCTCTCTCTCTCTCTCTCTCTCTCTCTCTCTCTCTCTCTCTCTCTCTCTCTCTCTCTCTCTCTCCAGTTCCTATAACTCATCTTCTTTTGTGGTTCCTCCTCCTCCCCTCCTTGTGATCCTCTTCCTCCTCCTCCTCCTCCTCCTCCTCCTCCTCCTCCTCCTCCTCCTCCTCCTCTATTCTTCTGGCAGGCCGCCAAACTGTCGCCATTCAACCAACCCATAGGTAATGTGCGTGCGTGTGTGTGTGTGTGTGTGTGTGTGTGTGTGTGTGTGTGTGTGTGTGTGTGTGTGTGTGTGTGTGTGTGAAAACAAACTTTGCAGACATATTTTTCCATAACTCCGAATTAGAACTGTCACATTCTTTTCCCATTTTTGTTTCTCTATTCCGTGCAGCGAGAGAGAGAGAGAGAGAGAGAGAGAAGAGAGAGAGAGAGAGAGAGAGAGAGAGAGAGAGAGAGAGAGAGAGAGAGACCTTCCACCACCACCATAAAACATAAGATAACTACAGTAGTATTTTGTATTTTCTAAAATCTTTGCACATCATCCTCCCTCGTCCCCTCTTTCTCCTCTTTCCCTCTTCTCATAGCGTGTTTCCCTAGCGAGGAAGGCAGCTGGACGGTAATCATAGGGGTGGAGGTGGAGGCGGCGGCGTTATTGGTGTGTTGGTGGCAGTGGTGGTAGTGGTGGTGGTGGTGGTGGTGCTGCTGCTCTCTCTCTCAGCATTGCCCCGCCCCTGAAGAGTCTCTGTATTGATTTATCTCTCGGCGCCACCTTCTCTCTCTCTCTCTCTCTCTCTCTCTCTCTCTCTCTCTCTCTCTCTCTCTCTCTCTCTCTCTCTCTCTCTCTCTCTCTCTCTCTCTCTCGTTGCAGGGAAAATTTAAGAGAATATTTAAAGAAGTTTAAATCTTGCTTTCATTTTTCTCTTTATTCATATGGTTCCTCTTCTTTCCCCTCATAATGGCTAGTTTGTTTAGAAGGGGAGGAGAGGGGAAAGTATAAAGGAGAGAGAGAGAGAGAGAGAGAGAGAGAGAGAGAGAGAGAGAGAGAGAGAGAGAGAGGAGAGAGAGAGAGAGAGAGAGAGAGAGAGAGATGAGGGGGCCAAATCTCCCCACTTGTGACAAAAATGGTGATCAACTTTCCCATTTCATTCCTATCTCACTCGATTTCTTTCTTTCAATCGGTTTGGAGGAAATATGAAGAAATCTATACCATTATCTACACTTTCTTGCTTCTTTATGCTTTCGTTTCCTTGACTTGCATATAAAAATCAAGACGGAAGGGAAGGGAAGGATAATATAGCATTGGTCACATAGTATACCACTGGCAACTTGATACAAGACTCACCCCCGTTGACCCTCCCTTCCTCTGAGAAACACCGACGTCTAGCCTCCCCCGACGGCCCCGACAAAACACCATAGAGCTCGTAAATAAGTTAGTTTCCCCAACAGATGGCATTGCGGGTTGAAGAAAACGTGCTCTGTCTTCTAACCTGGAAGGACAGACAAGGGAACTGAGTGACTTACTGACTTGCAAGGGGAGGAAGAAATCAACGAGGATCTGGAAGAATGGATGAGGGAAACGGAGGAGGAAGATAAAGTATAAACAACTGGAATACAAAATTAGTTGATAAGCAGTAG